>JZKD02S1695231.1:103200-123042 GCA_000966675.3 Picea glauca | reverse complement strand
GGTTGTATCCCTTCATTTGTTGGATAATAATAAAGGAAGGACCTGGCAATTTCTCTGGTGGACGTAGCCCACACTGGGTGAACCACGTAAATCTGTGTCTCTCTTGTATTGTGTACCTTCTGTGTTTTGTTTCTGCATTTGTTTTATTTTATTGCTTCGCGGTCCTGTTTTTCTAACACCCTTTTGTGGATTGATCTTGTCGGGCATTGTAAATGACCAAATCCCCTTTTGCGGATTGGTCAAACCCTAATTGTAACATGCTAAATGAGAAGTCGGCCCCCTTAATATATTAAAGTGGTTATAACCACCCAGAATGAGAAGTCGTCCCTGCCAGTGAAAAGACACCTCAGTTTAGCACCTGCCAGATTGTATAAATAAGAGAAGCCAGTGCCTCATTTGTTCACTCACTCACTTGTTCATCAGAGCGCAAGTTTGGAGTTGTGGTTGGAGAAGAAGAGAGAGAGAAAGAGAGAGAGGTGCACTACTTGGGAGAGGACTTTCTGTCTTGTTTGGTTTATTCTCTTGGCATTATATTGGCTATCTATATTAAGGAAGTTTTTGTTGGGTTTTCTCCCCCCATGAGGGTTTCCCGGGATAAATGATGTGTCTCTTGTGATTGTGTATTTCTCAATGATCCTATCTATGCTATGGTTATCTAGTGAATTGAAAAGAAACCTAATAATAGCTTAAATTCTAACATGGTTTCATAACTAAGCTGAAGACAACATCTTTCACAAGAAGAAGAAAAATGTCATTGTTGTCGTACATGAAAATTAGGGTTTTTTATTGAAGAATATTGTCAGCCTCAAAACCATCTAGAAAAGTGCGCCCTAACCCAAGGAACTCTTTGGCACCTTCAGTGCACCTTTTCAATGGGTAGATCTCCCGAAAATTGAAACCCTAGTTTTCACAAAGTACTAGAAAACCAGAAGCACCAGTCCAGAAATCCACTGGTCAATTTTGAGTGGGTAAATTTTGGATTTTCATAAATCTAACTACACCATCTTACTCGCCTCAGCTCGGCACATCTATCCCCTGGATCAAAATTTCAAAATTTGAAGTTTGAAAAATTAGGGTTTCCTCATAAAACCCTAAGTTGCAGTTGCAGTTTCAGAATCAGTTGCAGTTGCAATTTCAGAATCAGTTGCAATATCAATTGAAGTATCAGTTGCAGTACCAGTTACAGTCACTCTTGAAGTTCTTAAGAGTTGGTAATTATTACCGCTACTACCAGATGGTGCCACTACCTACAAATGCTATCTGAGGTATGTACTCACATATGTTTAAAATTGTTAATATTTAAAGAGTATTTGCAAGAGAAGGGATCACTTGCCATAGATCCAAAAGGATCTCAAGATCCAACACATTCAGAGGAATAATGCAACCCAGGTTTGATTATTCTGATATGCATCTATTTGTTATGACATTGTTGAATGTTGAAGTTATGACCATCATACTAACCTTTGATCAAAATTAAAGTCAAGGTATTAGATGGATTAAAGTTGAGATCATAGAGTTTATTCTCTAACCCAACCTTTTGTCAAGATAGCATATTGTCTTAGTACAAGAAGACAAGTTGAAGAAAGCACTCGTCATCTTGAGTGAAGGAGACTTGGAAGAAAAGAAGCACACTCATTCTTGAGAACAAGGCTCCAGGTTCCAGGCTTGATTAATTAAGTTGATAAGATTCAAAGTTGCACTTGACAAGTTGATGACTACCCCTTTACAAGTAAAACACTATAGTTGAGATAGCAGTCCTTGAAAAGTGTTATACTTGGTAGCATGTGAGCATATTGAGATAAATGCTTAATGTAATTATTTGCCTGATACAACTAACATCTCCTCTAGGAAAAACCTCTTGTGTTATTTCCAGGTTGCCATGGAGGAATGTTTTATCACAACACTATAAGAGTGTTGGTCTCATTTCGTATTATATTTCTTACTTTTTATCTTTGCTTCAGACATGCCACAAGTGATAACTCTAAAGGAGCTACTATGATGATTATCCGTGCTATTGCTTTATCTATTATTATCAAAAGAGTATTATTCTTGCTTGTTGTTTTGTTGACCTTGTTCAGGTCACAGGTCATAACCTTGAGGAAGCTATAGTGAAGGTTGCAGAAGGAAACATATTAGATGAGATATGAAGCAGACTATGTACATGACCATATACATTCATGTACCAAAGAAGATGAAGAAGAAGCTATCTTTTGAGATTCAGAGTATCTCATATGAAGATTGATTATAAGGAGCAGAAGGCTCCAAAGATGACCGAACATTAGAACAAGAACTCATGGAATAATTGTTCAAAGGTTAATGAAGCCACCTTGACCAGAAGCATAACTCGTTTGAAGCCTGACTCAGTCTTTCATATTTAGACTTGGTATTCAACACCAGGTATACCCTGTAAAGAGATGATGAAGTCCTTGTAGACTCAGAAGAATTCAAGAGTAAGCCTGATCTCAGAAAGGATCAGATGAAGAGATAAATTCCAGGACTGAGAGACAGATGTCATGAGAAAACTAAATCGTAGCTTCAGAAACTTCTAGGAGATATGAAATCTCATGGGAAGATTCTCTTGTTTCAATAACAGAGAAAGAAGCCAATCGGAAAGACTAGGATATGAATTCTTTCGTGAGACTAGAAGAGAAGTCGGTATTGACTTCCAAGATTGTATAAAGATGGAGAAACTGGCGTTCCATGATGAGTCGTAGCACATAGAGATTCAGTATCTCTTCATTCGTGATATGTTGCAGAGAGGAGCCATAAAACTCCAGTATGTTAGCATGGATGAACAGGTTGTTGATGTGTTGACCAAGTCTCTATATCGTGTAAAGTTTGAGAACTTTCGAGATAAGCTTGGTATAGTCTTAAAGGTCCTCCCTCGAAAGGGGGAGTAGAGTTGATGTGACAGCCTAGTGTTGTGATGCCATCTTAATTGTTGTAATGATGTGCTAGCCTAGTGTTGTGTTGTGTCAGCTTAATTGTTGTGATGATGTGCCATCCTAGTGTTGTGTTGCTAGCTTAATTGTTGTGATGATATGTCAGACTAGTGTTGTGATGCCAGCTTCATGTTGATGATATGTCAGCCTTGTGTTATGATGATGTGCCAGCCTTGTGTTGTGATGATGTGTCAGCCTCATGCCGTGATACCAACTTCGTGTTGATGACATTGTGTAGTCAGCTTCGTGTTGTGATGCCAGCCTCGTGCTGAAGACTCTCAGCCTAGTGTTGATGTTGATGATGCTCCAGCCTTCGTGTTGTGATGTTGTTGTTCTTGATGATGATCCATTCTTTGTGTTGTGATATTGTTGTTTTTTATGTTGTATCAACCTTGTGTTGTTATTGATGATGATGATGTATTAGTGTTATACTAATCCATGTTAATGCAGTTGATGATGACGATGCCACTTCATCTTCTTGCTGAAGTTGATGATGATGATGCCACTTCAGCTTCTTGCTGAAGTTGATGATGATGATGCCACTTTAGCTTCTTGCTGAAGATGATGATGATGATGCCACTTCATCTTCTTGCTAAAGATGATGATGATGATGCCACTTCAGCTCCTTGTTGAAGATGATTATGATGATGATGATGTTATTTCATATTTCATGCCGAAGATGATGATGTTACTTTAGCCTCATGTTGAAGATGATGATGATGTTACCTTAGCCTCATGTTGATGAGGATGATGATGCCATTCCAACTCCCTGTTGTGAATGATGATATTGATGATGAGAAAATCTTTCGATGATTTATAGATATGCCAGTCAATGTTCCAAGATGTTGTTGTAGAATACCCTTCTTGTTAAAAGGGAGTGTTGAAATATCGTAACTGCAAAGAGTATTTTATTTTATTATTGATGTATTATTCATTAGATCAATCCCCTTTTGTGGATTGATCTTGTTGAGCATTGTAAATGACCAAATCCCCTTTTGTGGATTGGTCAAACTCTAATTGTAACATGCTAAATGAGAAGTCGGCCCCCAGAATATATTAAAGTGGTTATAACCACCCAGAATGAGAAGTCGGCCCTGTCAGTGAAAAGACACCTCGGTTCAACACCTGCCAGATTGTATAAATAAGAGAGGCCAGCGCCTCATTTGTTCACTCACTCATTTGTTCATCAGAGCGCAAGTTTGGAGCTGTAGTTGGAGAAGAAGAGAGAGAGAGAGAGGCGCACTACTTGGGAGAGGACTTTCTGTCTTATTTGGTTTATTCTCTTGGCATTTTATTGGCTATCTATATTAAGGAAGTTTTTGATGGTTTTTCTCCCCCATGAGGGTTTCCCGGGATAAATGATGTGTCTCTTGTGATTGTATATTTCTCGGTGATCCTATCTATGTTATGGTTATCTAGTGAATTGAAAAGAAACTTAATAATAGCTTAAACTCTAACAAATACGCCCTTCAATAGTTCACAAGTCACATGAATCATGTCAAGTAAGCCACATTTAATAAAAGAGCCACTTAAACAAGTGCATCAAGTCCCCCCTTTTCAAATTAAACAAATTCTCAAAGAACTTATAAACTTTGCCAAATTTAGGTATGGGAGGGTTGTGATGGTGCCCTATTGGGTAGGCCAATCCCCAAGTCAAGGAATATTTCCCAAGAAGACCCTCTCTACACCATGTAATGAGTATGAGGTGGATTGGGGGAAGTACTCTTGGGCATGGGATTCTTGACATATTAAGGGCTCATATTGTCTCATTTATGGGTGCCTTTGTGGAGGGTGTGTTGCATCCCTTCGTTTGCAATGCAACATTTTTCTAATCCTTTTATTTTCCTTTCATTTTTTTATGGTCTGAACATTGAGTGTTATGTGCAATGAAAAGAAAAAGAGCACCGCAATGCCACTTGAAGTTAAAACACATTGAGTGCCATATGCACTAGAAACTGATGAACACCGCAACGCATTCTTCCATCAAGCGAGACACTTTTTTATGTATTTTCTTTTAAAGGTCCTTTATTTTTCATGGAGAAGCATTTGATGGGTCTCGGGACCTTAGGGCGAGCATCTAGAAGAATTAATTATCATTTTTTTATTTTTACAATGCTAGCTAAAACACCTCTAGGCCTTTAGCCCCTTCTTCCCATGAAATGAGGTGCAAGCCCTTCTTGGGGTCAATGAACCCGAAAACCCAAAAGAAGAGGAAACAAAGGGGATGAAATATGAAAAGTGGGAATGGAACGATGACCCTTCAAGGAGACCCCCCAGTAGCAACCATTTCCCCAAGGGTGACCAACTTACTAAGATAACATGTCAACCACCAAAGTGAAATAAGGCAAAATATATAATTTCCAAGCAAACATTCCATAATCAAGACAAGACTCTTTGCAACATGCTTAAATGTTTCAAATATTAAAATGACACTTACCATGAGACTCGACTTGTTACCTCATGAAGCAAGACCTGATGTCTTATGGGGGGCAGACTGGTGTGGTGGACATTGCTATGTTGTTGACAATGAGTGGTGATGTGTGTTGATTAATTGGGTTGGTTGTCATTGATGTCAACCCTTGAAGAAAGTATGGTAGGAAATTTCGGTAGCACAAAGGTTTGGGTAATGGACCCAATTTTGTTTGATGTATAATGGTATGAGTTTTGATATATTTGTAGGTAAGACTATTATATATGGATAGTACATGTCATGCCATTTCCGGTGGTATGTGGAACGTCACAGAACTCCTCACGGTTTGAGAGTTATGGACCTACGAAGTTGAAGGACCCTCATATGATTGGCTTGAAACCCCAAAAGGTCAAAGAAGTCAAAGTGCTTGCAAAGAAGAAATTATTTAAATAATAAAGTGAAATGACAAAGTCAAAGAGGATTATTTAAATAATAAAGTGAAGTGACAAAATCAAAGAGGATTATTTAAATAATAAAGTGAAGTGACAAAGTCAAGGAGGATTATTTAAATAATAAAGTAAATGGAGAGCTTTCTAATCATGGAAAGTGGTTATAAGAAGGTTAACCTTAAAATGAGGAAAATGGGTTAAGTGGTCAAGTGGCTATTGGATACATGGACAAGTGGAAATTTGGGCAAAGTTGGACATAGGTGACTATGTGGACAAAGTGGCTATGTGTAAAAAGTGGCCTAGAAGATGCTTCTAAGGAAGTTACTTGGAGAGTATAAATAAGAGGCAGGGCTCTCTCATTTGAATCACACTTGAGCATATTGAATATCTACAGGTGACTGAGGTAACCAAAGGATATCTAAGCCGAATTTAAAAGGGAAGGTGAAGTAAAGAAGACCGAAATTCAAGGGAGGATAAATTATTTTGATGATGTTTTCTAAGGTATGTTATTTATAGGCCATCTCACCATTTTCGCAATAACTTTTTTTCCTAGAATGACTCAGACCTTGAAATCGGGAGGCCATTGAGAAAACATATCCAAGTATTTGTGGTACAAATTTCAGATTATGGGTCGTTGTTTTTTTGGAGTTACACTCCGTGGAAAATAGGGTTTGTGGCTAGTCCTAAAACGAGTCTAAAACAGGTGTTTCGGGTAAAAACATCATAAATTCTTCATAAAAGATCCAAATTCAGTAAGACTAAATGTGTTGGTTAGAGTAAAATATGTAGTATTCTGTGTAAAATTTTCAAATCCATACAACAAATATTTCATGCGGGGCACGCTTTACAAGTTTGCTCTCTAGAATAAGTCAGAATTCAACAAGGTATGCCATTTTTTCTATAACTCCTTTTCTGAGAGGTTCCAAGTAGTGACACCTGGAGGAATTGCATAAAACACACTGAAGAACATTTTGTACTATTTTCATATATTTATTCATTACAGGTACATAGTTATGATTATTTCAAGTTAGGGTTGTTGATTAATCGAAAACTAGTCATGTGAGACTAAAGTAAAGTTTGATGAAAATACTAGTCTCTTGTTGTTAAAGTTAAGGAAGGTTTGCAGGTTGATGTACAGGTTGGTGCATGATTTATTCACTTGTTTATGGTACAAGTTGATTACATGTTGTTTTGTACATGTTGGTGCATGGTTGATGCACTTGTTTATGGTACAAGTTGATTACAGGTAGAGGTACATGATGATGCATGGTTGATACATGGTTCAGGTTATTGGTAAAGGTTGTTTGGTGCAGGTTTGTTGGTACATGTTTACAACAGTATATCTCACAGTGATAGTGTGACAGTGGTTTCATCATTCTACTTATACATCAGGGTGGTTGGACGAGGCAAGGACAAGTGGTTGTAGGGTTGTAGTTGGAGAACATAGGGGGTTGTATCCAGAGAATTGGGGAGTTGGAGATTCCCTCAGGTTGTATCCTGAGAAACTAGGGGGTTGGAGCCTTCTTCCAGTTGCAGCTGGAAAACAAAGGAATTTGGTGCTTCTAATGAATGTAATTTTTCAAGACATATAAGAAAAAACATTATGTGGTTTTCTCTCGTTTTGTGTTTCCACGTAAAAACATTGGTGTATTGTGTATGTGTATGATTGTTCATTTGTTCATTGTTTATTTACTCTGCAAATATTGGATGATAATGCTACATTGATATAACACTTGCATTATATGGTTAAAAAGGATTAGATTGCTCTATTATTGATTCACCCCCCCTCTCAGTAATCCAACAATTGGTATCAGAGCAGGTTCCTTCAGAAATCAATTTAACCACTAAAAGGTAGATCATGGAGAGAAACAACATGTATAAAAATGGAATACCACAGTTTGATTGACAGAAGTATGTCTTTTGGAGCATAAGGATGAAGACATATATACAAGCACTGGGATTTAAAATTTGGAAATCAATTGTAGATGGATACACAGCACCAGCAGTTTCGTCAACAAATGAAAAAGTTATGAAACTCGGTCAGAATAATTTCAAAGCCACAAATGCACTTCTGAATGGTCTTGGAGAATCGGTATTCACCAAAGTTGCGTAAATCCGCTAAAGAGATTTGGGACAAACTTCAAAATATTTATGAAGGAGATTCAAAATTCAAAGCAGCAAAGCTTCAAACTTATAGAGGTCAGTTCGAACAACTAAAGATTAAGGAAGATGAGAAAATTGCAGCTTACTTTTTACGAGTCGATGAAATAGTAAATGAATTCTTGGGATTGGGAGAAGAAATCAAAGAATCTGTAATTGTTCAAAAGGTACTAAGATCTCTTCCTATGAGATTTGACCCTAAGATATCAGCACTAGAAGAAAGAGCAGATCTAAACTCAATAAGCATGGACGAACTACATGGAATCTTCACAGCATATGAAATGAGAACTGAACAGGAAAATCCAGATATAAAAGAAGCAGTCTTCAAAGCATCCAAAGGTCAAAGCAAAAATAAAAAGAACATAGCAGCAGCAGTGATGTCTCAGAAGATGATGAATAAGTGACAAACTTTGTCAAAGGATTGAACAAGGGAACCAACGGCAAGTATAGAGGTAAGCTTCCTTTGATTTTTTTTAATTTTGATGGTATTGGTCATTTTGCTAACAAATTTCCACATAAGAAAAAAAGAAATGATGAAGGTTACTCAAATAGCAAACAAACATATAAAGGCAAAAGAACCACAAAGAAAATTTTCAAGAAAATCTTATGCACCAAAGAAGACATCTCATCATCAGATGAAGATGAAGTCAGTGACAGTGAGACAAAAAGAATTATATTCATGGCAGTAGAAGACTTTGATAAAGAAGACTCTGAAGAAGAATATGAAGAGGCAGAAGTTGACTATCGAGAAGAATTTTTGTGTGCCATAGAAGTTATCAGAAGAGAAAATAAGAAAAACAAGAAACTATAAGCGAAACTAGACAAGAAAGAAGACACTCGGGAACTAGAAAAATTGATAACAAATTTGAAGGTTCAAATTGAAAAAGATAAAAGAATTGAAGAAGCACTCAAAGAACAGCGAAAAGGAAGAGACGGGATCATTGGAAATTTGGAAGCAAAAATTGTCACATTAAGAAAGGATCTTCAAAAGAAAAACATGCAGAACAACTCAGAAGTTTTGAATAACATTATAAGCAGTCAAAAACCTCATCATGACAAGTCCGGATTTAGATACAATCAGACAGAAAAGGGATCAAGCTCCAAAATAACAGAACAAGAAACATATCCAAAAAACTATGCAAAAACAATCAAAGGGGATAGGAAGGTCTACAAAGAAAATTACAGGGACACTTCTCCACCGAGAAGATTCTGATTTCATAATCAACAACTGATAGAAACAGATAGGCCTCGGGAAGAATAAGGATTCATAAGAGTACCTCATTTCAGAAGATCTTCAACTCCTAGGTATCAAACTATCTCTTTTGGTTTATGTTATGCATGTAATAATTTTGGACATAAAGTTGTGAATTGCAGAGCTAACAACAGGAACATAAACAACTTTGAAATTCATACACAAAAGGGTTATCCAAAAAGGCCTAGTGAAACACAAAGAAGAAGTTACAACATGTTTGAATCTTTGAGCACTGAAGTGGAATGCTACAAATGTAAAAACTTTGGACATATGGCCAAAGATTGCAGAATGGCAGTCCCTCCTAAAGAACCACAATAGAACAACAACAGTCACAGACAGGAACCTCAGAAAAGGACATGGATAAGAAAGCAGAATCAATATAGCAATGAAGAATGCACACTCGTTCTACAAGCTAAGCAGAAGAAAGGCGGTTGGTATGTTGACAGTGGTTGTTCAAAACACATGACAGGTGATAGAGACAAGTTTCTTACATTAATAAAGGAAAGAGATGGATCAGTCTCCTTCAGAAATGATGATTCAGCTAAAATCATTGAGGCATCGTCAGAATTGGGAACAAGAATATCAAGGCAGAAAATGTTCTACTAGTAGAAGATATGAAACATAATCTTCTAAGTGTGAATCAAATGTGTGACCAAGGTCATAAAGTTACTTTCAATTCACATAAGTGTGAGATAAGAAAATAAGGTTCAGGAAAATTGATTGCAACGGCTGGAAGAACTTCAAGCAACATATATGTATTAAGTGAAATTGGAAATGAAAAGTGTTGCCTAGGAAAGGAAGATGAAAGTTGGCTATGGCACAGAAGAATGGGCCACGTACATTTTGATAACCTTGTCAAAGTCAGCAAAAGGGAAGCAGTTAGAGAAATGTCCCATATCACGAAACCAACCAACACTTTATGCAAGAATTTTCAACAAGGAAAGCAAACAAAGACCAGGTTTAAATCAAAAGAATATTCAACGACAAGACCATTAGAAATTGTGCATACTGATCTAGTTGGACCAACTACAACAAAAGGTTTAAAAGGTGAGAAATACTTTATGTTGTTAGTTGATGATTATACAAGAATGATTGTAGTTTTCTTTCTCGGGAATAAGTCAGAAGCTTTTGAAAACTTCAAGGTCTACAAGGAAATGGTTGAAAATTAAATGGATTCAAAAATCAAATGCTTGAGATCTGATAATGGAGGAGAGTTCACTTCAAAGGAATTTACGAACAACTACAGTAGGCATGGAATAAAAAGGCAATTCTTCGTTGCTATGACACCTCAACATAAAGGAGTTGTTGAAATAAAGAATATGACAATACAGGAAATGGCTTGAACAATGCTAATGGATTCCAAATTGACAGATATATTTCGGACACGTGCAGTACATACAAAAATTCACATTCAAAACAGAGTAATGCTCAGAAACAACACTAACAAAACTCCCTATGAGCTATGGAAAGGAAGACCAACAAATGTGAAGCACTTCGGAGTTTTTGGAAGCAAATGCTACATCAAAAGAGAATATAGCAGAATGGGAAAGTTTGAATCTCGTGTGGACAAAGCAATACTTGTTGGTTACTCAAATACAAGGAAAGCATACAAGTGTTACAACCTGAGATTGAACAAAGTTGTGGAAAGCATCAAGGTAACAATTGATGAAACAGATAGACAAGAATTAAAGGAAGAAGAAAATGAATCAATGGAACAACTTTACGAAGAAGAAGCAGAAGATGAAAAAGAAGTAGAAGGGGAAGATGAAGAGGATCCGACAGAAGCATAAGAGCAAGTTCAGCAAGTGCCTCCAAAGACACCTAGAAGACAAGTACAGAAGAATCATCCTTCAGATCGGATTATCGGAAACAAAGATGCAGGAGTTGAGACTAGAAGAAGAATCTGTTCACCAGAACAAACGCACCTAGCACTCTCATCTATGATTGAACCAACCTGTTTTGAAGAGGCCAGCAAGGAGGAATTTTTTAATAAGGCTATGGATGAAGAATTGGATCAAATAAAGAAAAATAACACTTGAGAATTGCTTCCAAGACCAAAGGATAAGAATGTGATCGACACAAAGTGAGTATACAGGAATAAATTGAATGAAGATGGACAGGTTACAAGGAACAAAGCTAGAATGGTATGTAAAGGGTATGCACAAGTTGAAGGAATCGACTTTGAAGAGACATTTTTCCCAATTGCCAGAATGGAAGAAATCTGATTGTTTTTAGCTTATGCATGCTCCAAAAATATTAAAGTGTATCAGATGGACGTAAAATCATATTTTCTGAATGGGAAACTTGAAGAAGAATTCCACGTTGAACAACCAGAAGGATTTTAGTTGTCAGAGAACGTAGATTATCTGTGTAAATTAAAGAAGGCCTTGTATGGTCTAAAACAGGCTCCTAGAGCATGGTACTCTAGACTGGATAAATATCTACAACAGATAGGGTTCAGAAAAGGAAGTGCAGACAACCTCTACATCAAGGTAACTCAAGATAGTATTTTATTAATTGAAGTTTATGTTGATGATATTATTTTTGGAAATATTGATGACAATTTAATCCAGAAATTTGCAAAGGACATGCAGAATGAATTTCAAATGTCATTACCTAGAGAACTATCCTTCTTTTTGGGTCTTCATATACGTCAAAGCAACCAAGGAATTTTTGTTTCTCAAACCAAGTATATTAGACAAATATTAAAAAGGTTCAGAATGGAAGATTGCAAACCAGTTGCAAGTTGAGCAAAGATGATTATTCAAAGTCTACATATCAAAGGCAATACAGGTCAATGATTGGTAGCCTACTATATGTGACAACATCCAGACCAGATATAATGCAGGCAGTTGGACAGGTGGCACGATTTCAAGCAGCACCAAAGGAATCACGTGTATAAGCAGTGAAGAGGATTTTCATATATCTCAAAGGAACATAAGAGTTTGGATTATGGTATCTAAAAGGAAAGGATCAATCAATTATTTCCTACACAGATGCAGATTAGGCAAGTTGCATTGATGACCGACGAAGCACCAATGGAGAAGTGTTCTACTTGGGTGAGTGTTTAGTATCATGGTTGAGTAAGAAACAATTATCAATATCTTTATCTATAGTCGAGGCATAGTATATTGCAACAACAACATGTTGTACACGGGTTTTATGGATGAAACAAACTATGACAGATATATAGGTTGAGTATGATGAGCCCATTCCAATCTATTGTGATAATACAAGCGCCATCAATATCTCAAAGAACCCAGTGATGCACTCCAAGACGAAGCACATTCCAATCAAGTATCACTTTCTACGGGAACATGTTGTAGAAAAGAACATCAGAGTTGAATATGTGGGCACAAAAAAACAAGTGGTAGACATATTTACAAAACCGCTTCCACGGGAAGCCTTTGAGTATCTTCGCCAGAGACTCAGAGTTATTTCTACTCCAAAATCAATTATTTTGAATGTTTATCTTATATCTCTTAGATGTATATGAGGAAGCACCATAAAGAGGACAGTTCAGGTTGGGAGATCGGATGAGTCAGTTAGGGAGAGCAGCCCTGAATAAAAAGATACCTTTGTCATTGATGACAAAGGGGGAGAGATTTATAGGATGCAGAGGATAGAGGCATGGTTCCAAGGGGAGCATTCGTCACAGAGATGCAGGCATGGTTCCAGGGGGAGCATGAGTGATATGATTTCAGTATTGTATCAGAGTGTTGTCATCAATGCCAAAGGGGGATATTGATGATTAATTGGGTTGGTTTTCATTGATGTCAACCCTTGAAGAAAGTCTGGTAGCGAATTCTGGTAGCACAAAGGTTCGGGTAATGGACCCAAGTTTGTTTGATGTATAATGGTATGAGTTTTGATATATTTGTAGGTAAGACTATTCTATATGGATAATAAATGTCATTTCATTTTCGGTGGTATGTGGAACGTCACATAACTCCTCACGGTTTGAGAGTTATAGCCTTACGAAGTTGAAGGACCCTCATATGATTGGCTTGAAACCCCAAAAGGTCAAAGAAGTCAAAGTGCTTGCAAAGAAGAAATTATTTAAAAAATGAAGTGAAGTGACAAAGTCAAAGAGGATTATTTAAATAATAAAGTGAAGTGACAAAGTCAAAGATGATTATTTAAATAATAAAGTGAAGTGACAAAATCAAAGAGGATTATTTAAATAATAAAGTGAAGTGACGAAGTCAAGGAGGATTATTTAAATAACAAAGTAAATGGAGAACTTTCTAATTATGGAAAATGGTTATAAGAAGGTTAACCCTAAAATGAGGAAAATGGGTTAAGTGGTCAAGTGGCTATTGGACACTTGGACAAGTGACAATTTGGGCAAAGTTGGACATAGGTGACTATGTGGACAAAGTGGCCTAGAAGATGCTTCTAAGGAAGCTACTTGGAGAGTATAAATAAGAGGCAAGGCTCTCTCATTTGAATCACACTTGAGAATATTGAAGCCTCCTTCCAGTTGCAGTTGGAAAACAAAGGAATTTGGTGCTTCGAATGAATGTAATTCTTCAAAACATATAAGAAAAAGTATTCTGTGGTTTTCTCCCGCATTGGGTTTCCATGTAAAAACACTGGTGTACTGTGTATGAGTATGATTGTTCATTTGTTCATTGTTTATTTACTCTGCAAATATTGGATGATAATGCTACATTGATATAACACTTGCATTATATGGTTAAAAATGATTAGATTGTTCTATTACTGATTCACCCCCCCTCTCAGTAATCCAACAATGTGTTGTGGAAAGGAGGGGCTCTATATGCTCAATGTGGGCCCTTTTGATCATTTGGCTCTCGACACTCCATGTCTGCTACCTGCAGGCCTCGAGACATCATCTCCTTAGTTACCCCTGGGTTGGGGGGGTAGCAGGGCCAAATTGTTAATTAATGTTTCTTCTAGCTCTTTAATCCGGTCCCTAAGATTACAATTTTCTTCGTCCTCTTATTTTAGGTTGATTGTTTCTTTTCTTGGAATTGTTTTTCCATTTCCTGTATTCTAACCTCTATTTTTTGTAACTAAGTCTCCAATCCTAATATTCTATTTTCCATCTGCATCTGAATCTTGTCTTCTAAAAATGTAAATTTATTATCAAACATTGCTTGTAACTTTGTTTGAAGTTGGCTTCTCTCTCTTCTCTATGTTTTTCTAATGATTCTATATATTCATCCAGATTATCTAGGGTTACTTTGGTAGGTCTCCCCTTGAGATATTTCGGTATATGCAATGAATTTCTCATATTGGAAAGAAGAGGAAATAAATAAGAGTTACAGAAGGAGCTTGCGCACCTCATTCATCGTAGGGTTTGAATAGCAAAAAAAGAACCAAATTGAGCTCAAATATACTTCACCATAGCGTAAATCAGAGATTTTCTTTTGAATTCAATCTGTCTCTGGGCTTAGTCTGCCACAAAGCAAATAATCACCACAGACCATAACTCTTAATCCACTAGACACAATAGATCGTAGAGCAAATATTTCACCGCAAACTACAGACCAATGACCATTGATGCAGCTATGACCTTTGAAGTTCTTTGACCTAGGTAATCTAGATCAAACCACCATCACAAATTCCTGATGAACCGGAATATGCATTTAAAATTTGATTGTTTTATTTATATATTTATTGTTGGTGAGTGGATGGATGGATGAAACAACTAATACCCTTGAATCAATGGATTTCACCCTAGGGTTTTAAATTTTGGTTGTGTCTGTGTGTGTGTCAACGACATTGAAATATTTTATTTATGGCTTACATTAAAATATTCTTTGTTATTAATATTGTTTTAAATGCCATGTGTCAACTCCATGTTGAGCATGAAAGGAATTAAACATCTCCCTTGCAATAGAAAGTGCATATCCATGCAATTATACAACCAATGTAGGTCCATCTTAACTTTGGATCTATCATGCACTAACGGGGATCAAATCCCTCAAGGTGCAAACATTTTCCCAAGTTTTTCAATCTAAAAAAAATTCACCTTGAGGGACTTGATCCTTCTCTGCCCATGATACAAAGCGCTAATAGACAACATAAGACAATGGTTAAGAACATGTGTTTCCTCCTTAGAGGTCACAAGTTCAAATCTAGAAGGGGGTATGGTATGTACACCTTCGTAGACTTTAGTAGTCAAATGGTTGAGCGGAGGGGGTCCCTTGTCCCACAAACAAAGGGGTCTCATACACCAATTGATGTCTGGCTTGGTCGTGACCTTAAATTATTATTATTATTATTATTACACTAAAGGTGGGCATTGAGATATTTTGTTTATGGCCAACATCAAAATATTTTTTTGTTATTAACAAAAAATTTTAAATGCTACAAGTCAAATCCACATTGAACACCAAAGGAATTACACATCTCACTCATACTTGATCCAAAATGGATCTAGGAAGGCCTAAAAATCAAAGTTCTTGGAATCGGATGAAACTAGCATTATTGCGTTGGGCTTGTCACGTTGATTCTGATCATATATTTTTTTCCGAAAATGGACACAGTATGTGAAAGTTATCGTGTTCTGATCGATTTCCCAAACACGCAAAAAACGTCAAAGTCAACAGTCAACAGGTCGTACTGCTAATGCCAGCACGACATCAGCAAGGACATGTGGCATCACTAGGAGGTGACACGTGTCACTCATTTTTGGCATTTTCAGGCGTGATATGGACTAGTAAAAAAGTGACGCATGGCATTGTACGAAAGTGACATGTGGCATTGTACAGATGTTGACGTGGTTGTACGGGAGGTTGACATGGGTGTACGGATGTTGATGTGGTTGTACAGAAGGATGATGTGACATTGCACTGAAGGATGACGTGGTTGTACGAAAGGCTGACGTGGTTGTACGGAAGGTTGACGTGGCACTATACGGAAGGCTGACGTAACAGTACGGATGTTGACGTGGTAGTTGACTGGGCAAGTGACGTGGCAGTATGGATGTTGACTGGGCAGGTTATGTGGCATACAGATGCTGACTGGGAAGGTTATGTGGCATACGGATGTTGACTGGGTAGGCTGACATGGCTTGGGCCAATCAGGGGGTGACACATGGCCAAATCAAAGGGCACCACGTGGCAACCTGAATTTTTCTAATGTGGGTACGTCGAATTTTTAGGGCCCTGGTCACAAGGGGCACCATATGAACAGGAGCCCAAGATTTGGAGGATGCGTCAGTTATGCTAAAATTGGCAGATTTGACCAAATTTGGAGGATTTAACCAAATTTGGGCCTGATTTTAGTGGATTTTTGCCTAGAAAATGGGGTCTGAGCCCAAAAAGAGGGGCAAAGTTGGGATTTCGACCTCCAACTCAAATTCTATATAATTAAGGCATGATTGAGTGTTTTTCAAGTTCAGAGATAGCAAAATGATGAAGAAATTGTGAAGACCAAGCCATTTTTATGAAGGGAAGCCATTGAGGAAGCGAACTTTGGAGGCCATTTCCGGGAGCTACACTCAACCTTTTTCAGTGTCGTCAGTTGTATTGGATTCTTGAGGTCAAGAAGAACACATTCGGACCAGTTTGTAATCATTTTGAAATACTTATGATGTAATTTTGTAGCATTGAAGATAAATAAGAAAGCCTCCCCCACTGAGACATAGGCAACCTTGTTGAACTCCATTAACAATCTTGTTGTTATGGTTTGTTGTTCCTTATGTTTACTTTTTGATCTACATTATTTATGATGGTTGCAAGATTCTTTCATTAAGTCTCCTTCCTCATTTAATTTTTTGAATGGTAATTTAACACATGCTTAAAACTCAACCAAGTCTTTAAAAGATCATATTCAGATCAAGTGGTATCAGAGCAGGTTGATAGTTGGTTGTTTGAGTTTGCATGATTACCAAGGAAAATCTAAGTCGTGGTGAAGGAAATCTTGTAAAAGGGGATACTAATATTGGATCGATAAAGAGGGCATATCAAAGTGAGAAGATGGCATTTAAAGAAGGAATGTCCCAAAACGAGATAAAGTTTCAAAAGACTTGCTTCATCGTGTCAGAGATGGTAAAGGTCTTATATTATGATTACTTGGAATAGAAGAGGCCTTTTCCAGGGGAATATTCAAAACAAGACAAAATCAAAGAAGGAGAGGACCCTCCTAAACCTCCTCCTTCGCCTCCAACTTCTTCTTATTCAAGTACAAGTTAAAATTCTATTGCAAGAAAACATTCTCATAAATATAAGCATGATATGGCATTACTTAAGCTTGATTTAAAATCTGAATTGGCCATGTATGATGTGGAAGTCAATGTTGAGAGGCTTGATAACTAGGTGAGATGGATGGAAGTTTATTACAGTGTGCAACAAATCAAATATGAGGCAACCCAAATCAAATTGGCATCGCTTCATCTTGCAGTCATAACACTCATATGGTGGTAGAGTAAGTTGCAACATGGTACTTAGCAAGTTGGTAATGTATTTCCATCATGGAAAGATTTTGTGTTTGCACTTAGAAAGCAGTTTTATCCTTTGGGTTATAAGGAAGAGGATTTAATTGAATGGCAAAGTCTTAAACTAAGAAACTGACAAATTGTGCAAGAATATACAGATGAATTTCGTAAGATGGCATCAATGTTAAATATTTCATTACATACACAAGAAACTCTTATGAAGTATATAGGAGGTTTAACTGCACATATTTGTAACACTGTATTTTTGTTTGGACCTACTAATCTTGATGAGGTTTATGTTCAAGCAATGTATATTGAAGCAGGGAAAACAGGAGTTGGTGTATCAAGGGAATCGTCTTCAAGGAAAGAAGAAAAAAGAAAGGGGAATGGAAAGAAAGCAAGTTCAACGACCATGAAGGAAGAGAATATCTCTTGCAAGCATTGCAAGAAAGAATTTCATGATGATGACCATTGTTGGCAATTGCACCCAGAGAAGAGACCAAAGTGGGTCAAAGAGATGAAAGGGAGGCAAACAATTGCAACAACAACACGACCAATAGACTTGGGGTATGATTCAGGTGATGAAACTAAAATCACAACAGTTGGTTTGATAGGTAAAATTGATAATGGTTATGATTCTAGAAGTAAATTATTTCATATAAGGGTCATAATGAAACATACTGAGATCAATACATTGATAGATAATGGATCTCAATCTAACTTAATTTCAAAAGAAGTGGTTAAGAAATTGGGATTAAACACTAAGATGCATCACAAACCCTATTCACTAAATTAGATAAGAAAAGATCATAAATTGTCATAACAAAGCAATGTATCATACATTTTGCAATTACATCCAAGTATGTGGATGAAGTTACATGTGATGTGGTGCCACTAGAAACATGTGGAATGGTCTTGGGAAGCCCTTATTTATATGATCACAAGGCAATCTTCTACATGGAACATAATCGATATCACTTAACTAAAGAAGGAAATGAATATGTTGTACATGTTCATCACATAAAAGCAAATCATTCTCTTCAAACAATGGAACAATTAAGCAAGGCAACTTATGCAAGCAACACACCTATAATTGTGTCAATTAAAGCAGTTGATCTTAAGCATGAACATGAGATGGTTGTAGGATGGGAATTCAATCATACTTTGCTTCAAGATAAATTAATGTCATGCAAGCACATCAAACATATGGGTTCAGTTTCAGTCATATTTTTTATGTCATCGCTTATGTTTTCTACATGGATGGTAGTGGCTTTAGTAAGATGTGAATGAGTTCAAGTGGCAAACAATATGCTTTCATTTGTCATGGTTGTTTTACAATTGATTATGATGCGACAGGTGCACAAAATAGAGTTTACAGACAAAGGACAAGTGAGGAGGCCTATCCCGCACTTGGTGATTGGTTAATACCCTTTTGGAGGACCAAAAGGTCTTAGTGGGGAGGCATGATCCAAAATGGATCTAGGAAGGCCTAAAAATCAAAGTTACCAGAATCACACGAAATCAGTGCCATCGTGTTGGTCTCGTCGTGCCGATTCCCACCATATATTTTTTTTCTGAAAATGGACACCGTATGTGAAATTTTTCGTGTTCTAATCGATTTCCTAAACAGGTAAAAAAAGTCAAAGTCAACAGTGAACATGTCGCACTGATGATGTCAGCAATATGTGGCAATGATGTCATGATGATGTCGATAGGGACACATGGTAGCACCAAGAGGTGACATGTGCCACTCATTTTTGGCATTTTTCAGGTGTGATGTGGACCAGTAAAAAGTGACACGTAGCATTGTACGGAAGTGACACATGGCACTATATGGATGCTGACGTGGTTGTACGGAAGGCTAACATGGTTGTATGGATGTTGACATGGATGTACAAAAAGATGACATGGAACTGTATGGAAGGTCGACGTGGCACTGTATGGAAGGCTGACGTGGCAATATGAAAGGTTAATGTGTCAGTATATAAGGTCGATGTGGCAATACAGAAGGCTAATGTGGCAGTACGGAAGGTTGACATGGTAGTAAAGATGCTGACGTGGCAGCTAAATGGGCAAGTGACATGGCAGCTGACTAGGTAGGTGATGTGGCAGTATGGATGTTGATGTGGGACGTTGACTGGACAGGCTGACGTGGGTCGGGCCAACCAGGGGGTGACACATGGCCCAATCAGAGGGTTCCATGTGGCAGCCTGAATTTT
>JZKD02S1695231.1:46445-56727 GCA_000966675.3 Picea glauca | reverse complement strand
ATATACCCCCTTGGAAAGGAAGTCTTGAATAGTCCACAATGGGTGTCAAGAATGGAGCAGGCGGCCAAAGACGCGGAGGGTACCTTCCAAACTCTGGTTGCGCTGAAAGGAAAAGAGACCATTACCTGCTGGGAAAAGGAAATAAAAGAAAAATGCAAAGGCAAAGCATGGGATGCACTGGCATAAGAAGCAGGTTGGGTAACTGATCTGGGGGCCACCAGCGTAGGGAAACCCTCTACCGTAAAACAGTGGAGATGGCGTGGCTAACTAAGATGATCGGCAAAGTCAGTTCGGAAACAGAAGACGCCAGACAGGAGGATAACAAGGAACTCAAGAAAATGTTGGAAGAAAGCCTGAGTTGCCTCAACAATTTGGGAACTATTACCAAACTGTTAGTTGAGGTCGAGAAGGACCAAAAATCCAAGCTGGAGCGGTTGGTTGCTCAATTCCACCTCTATCTGCGCTATGTCCACCACATGGATATCACACCAGCTGATGGACACGGTGCGCCAACCCACATCAGGAAGACTTGCACAATCCCCCAGAAGGAGGATAACAAGAGCCAGGTGGATCGCGAGGAGAAACACATCATTGTCCTAGACTAGTGAATGGTTAGTTCAACCACTACCCTCTCAGGCTTAATAGGTTGACGCAACATCTATTTTTTTTTATGTTTGTGTTGCTTTTCCTTTTCAAACTGGTTATGGTGGGACTGACTTGGTTTCTGCTGGTGGTAGACCAGTCCCACCCCTCATATATATTAGTAAGCGCAACTCGGTAACCCCTGGTCTAGTTTCCTACTAGGCAGACCAGGAGGCCCCCCTTTTTGTATCATAATCCTTTTGGTAGTAATACAACTTCTTACACTCAGTTACAAAAAAAATTGAAAATTATAATAATTATAAAATTATAATAATAATAAACATTTTATAATTAAATTACACACACACACACACACACACACACACACACACAGATATATACATATAATCACCATAAATGCTTTTCTATGTGAGTTATTGCTTTCAAAATGGAAACCACATGTTAATTTTCTCTATATGACTACATTGAGAATGAAGCATTGATTACACTATCATCACGTGATGGTTGGAAACAATAAAACTTTTGTATAGACTATCAATTTTAACAAAAAAAGATAGAAAAACATTTTTCACCCGGATCGGATGGTAGGGAGGGTTGATATGACAAGTGTGAGGGCAGTGAGATCCACCACCACTTGGCACCCCGCAAGCCCCTCCGAGCAATAATTCCTATCAACCATCAATGCGAGTCATCATAGTTCATTCCCCCACCCATGCAGACTACGTGTGAAGGATAAGGGCTCGTCTGACACATCTTGATTCAGACTTCCTCTCGATTTCATGGAAATCTTGGTATTCAATACAGTTAATGGCACATTCATGGCGCCTCATTCTAGTCCTTAGATATCTGTCTTGGCTGGCCTCACTCCCACTTCATTCTTTCCTTTCCATTATTGAGCCCCCTCTGTCATCTGATGTCCACATTCTTGCACTCACTCTTCGCCTCTCCATCTGATTCGACAGATTTCCTCCATCTACTCTCCATCCCTCACACTCACAATCTTTCGATGGCCAGAGGCACACAACATTAGCAACCCGTAGTAGATGTGAGAGAGCCTCAATGCATCATGCTCAAGTCAGCACTGAAACTTATGAGGTTCACACACCCACGGAGATGCAAGGTGAACTAGACCTCGTTGAAGTTGATGCCAGGGTTTTACGCCATTTTATCAGTGATGAGGAGGTGGATGCCAGCATGAGTTTGTGGCTTCTAGAGCCATGTTCACACCATGCTCGCATCACATTGTATTCTATGACATTGGATCTCTATTGGATGCTCAAGACTTTAATGGGAAAAGTCCTCATGGAACACAATGAAGCTCATCAAGAGATTATTTTGTAGTTGGATGAGATACAACAACAATTGCAAGCAATGGACGAGACGTTGGATGAGAAGGTGGACAAAGGCAAAGATACAGTTGGAACAAGCGCAAAGGCCACACAACGATAAGCACCACCACCGGTGGAGTTCTCTAGCCCGCAATTGTAATTTTTTAATAATAGTTTGGACAATCATTTTGTTGTTTTCTATACACAAAGGTAGTTGGGCTCTCTACCTACCCATAAACAAACTTCATAAACATCATAGATATCACACCTAGTTATCTTTTTAGAACTATGAAATTACTCTTTTTTATACTTTTTAGATATAAAGGACAACACTACCATTGACACAATTTTGTTATCTTCCTCTTTAAGAGTAATACAATGAATCTGGAATAGCTTACCCAAAAAGTAGAGAAACATTTTTATTCACCCTTGTAAAGAGCATGCTAGTTTATTCTATTTTACAGTTTAAAATATTTCGCCATGGTACCCTTAGCAAAGCTTGTGTGACATGTAAAAGCCTCTCATCCGTCCAGATCCATTCGATGACTATATGCGAGTTGTTTATCGTCGATTTTTGGAATGTATCGATCTTGTCTATGTATGTTGATCATTGAAATAGTTGTAGGTTAAAGATTTTATGAAATGAAATATTTGTTGGATTCGTAAATTTAAGTGATTATTTATGTAAAATCCGAGTGTCGTGAGAGTTTTTCAGCATACTAAATCAATTTCTACATTCAAAATGAGTTCTAAACAACATTCGTCTAAATTTATATCATCAAATTCCAGCAAAAAAAACTATTTCATAGCCAACGCCCTAAAAATGTCACCGATCCTTTCCTTGTCCCTGGTTTCAATTGTTCGCACCTCCATCGTTTGATCAACTTGGCATGAGAGCGATGGGTTTCCATATTGTGCCAATATAGCAATACACGATTCCACAAGATGCTACAGGACGTCTTTTCGCGCTGTGATTTTTCTTATTCCGCTCCCGAATTCTTAATTAGGGCAAATTCCGAGATCAAATTTCTGGCAGCTTCGAGATCAAAATTTGGGGTTCCAACGTTGGATTTCAGGGGAGAAAATGAGCTACGACTATGATTTCAACCCTTCGTGATGTCTCTACTAGATTTGAACTCGAGAATCCAACCAGAAGGCACCGGATTTAGGTTTACCTTCAAAGAAATGCACCGGATTTTAGGTTTACCTTCAAAGAAATGGGGGCATGATCTCTAGCAACTGTAAAGAGGCGCGCGAGATACAAATTATGTTAATAGATATAATTCCTGTGAAAATTTTCTTCGAAGCAGAGAAAATTTCTTGAAAATTCCTATACAGCGATTGGCCTTGAATGGAACAAAGGAGATCGTTAGAAGTAGAGCCCAATTCTTATGTTATTTTCCTTCCTCTTGGAGAAATAATGAATCACATATTGTCCTCTTAATTTCCATTGCACATCGAGCACTGAATTTACATTCGGTACAGTTTCAAGCTACATGGAGAGATCCGAGACAAGATGCAAAGTCTGTGCCTTGGATTCCATTATTACAGTCGGATATTACACCTTACGTTTCCAGTTACCCTGGTTCTGGTTGTGTAAATTACCCTGATCTTTGTTTGGGTGTAGCTCGTTGGTAGAAAACGCGAATTTCCATATCTGTGCACATGGCTACTTGACCTCTTAAAAAAATGGCGATCGATGCCCTCACGTCACATTGGAGTTTTAAATTAAAATATTAATTTAACGTTTTAAATAAACTTTTTTAAAAACATGGTTATCAATGCATTCACCTCACAATAAACTTTTAAATTACAATGTTAATTTAAAGGTGCATTTTAAAATTACAATATTAATTTAAAGCTTAGTTTAAACTTTCAATTTTTTTTGTTTTGTTTTTGGCTAATCCATTTATGTATTTAGAAATGTAATTTAAACAAAAAAAAATAACAATTAGATTTAATGTTATAAGGAAAGTGAAAGTTAACTCTCCTCTAAATACATTTGTTATTTTATAGATAAAAGGTTAAATTATAATTGGGGTAGTATCTATTTTTCATGTATGGGACTAAAATTATAAGCTAGTAGAAAAATACATGATTCCACTAGAGGTATTGTCAACAATGACTAAAGGGGACAGTGGAAACCACCTTTTGGTCTTGGAGTAAGACCTAACACTACTTCTAATGGGTTAAGAGCTCGTCTTCCTTGGACATAAGGATAACGACCGAGAACTTAGAGGCATCTAGTAAGAGTGAAAAATCTACCACCTTACGAACCACCAACTAGTCATTTTGTGTAACTACCCAGCTCCCACTACTCAATGAAATCTGATATTAAATTTAAATGCAAAAAATAACACACAACATGAAATAAATTGTTCATTCAACTGTCCATACTTAATAAAAACATAAATATTTAATTACTCTTACTGTACACAATAATAACTAAATACATACAACAACACTCAGCGACATAAATAGGGGTTTAAATGCATCATTCTATTCACATAAAGCAACAATAACCAAATATATTTTAGAGTGAATTGCACAACAACTATATCGGCATTATACATGCATAAACACAACAAATAACAACACTTGTCTTATAAAATGTGCAACTCGTTGCAAAGGACATATGTTCCTCCCAACTGTAACCTTGTTGTTCCAGTTCTCAACAACAAGACACCTCCAAGTTGGGGCTATGAATCCACAAGAGACAGTGATCCCTAAGGTTGGCTAATGTCCCCCTCTCACAGTCAAAACTCACAACTAATTACAGTCCACCAACTTTCTTCCCCTCAACCTACACAACCCAAGGGATAAAATCCCCCTTCACTGCTCACAGTCCCTCAGGCCTTTCCACTCCCCTCTAGGGCTTCCAACACATGTTGGACACGAATTCTACTTGTTGGGACTTAAAAAATTCTACAGTTGCAACACAAATTCACCCAGCAGCCAAAACACATGCTTCCTTGACGAATTTTGAATAGCTCGTTACTCCCAGGCACATAGCCTCTTTCTCCACGAAATTATAGCTCCAAATAGTAGCCAAACATGCCCATAACACTTGCCTTCAATCTTTAGCACTTATAACTCCATTGCTGGCCAAAAAACTCCATGTAAAACAACTCTTCATCCAAAAACGTGAATGTGCAAATCTGGTCTCCCACCCATACGAATTTCCTCCCTTTCTTTTGCTTGCTTGACTTGCACTCTTCCCCAAACTGATTGTACTCAACCCCCCATGTTCTCGATAACTATGGGAAGTGACTCTTACACCAACCCTCTTACATGAATTCAATGATTGGGCTCTAGAACACTCAACAACTAATGGAAGGTTCATGGTAAAGATCATTTAGAAGAAATTAATAAATGGGTTTTGGTTTAATATATATGGGTAACTCTCCCCCTTCCCTCTCTTGTGGATACTTAGCCCCTAAATCCCCATCTGTGTCCATCTGCAGCTCGCAATACATTTTATTTATTATACTCACTTTACATAATTTACATATTACACTACTTTGGCTCTCGGCCATATACTACATTTACAATATACATCACTTGGCTCTCGGCCATGTACTACATCTACAATATACATCGCTAGCTTGGGGTTTGAAAACATGGATGTTATATTTTGGGTGGTGTGGTTTTCCTTGAATAACGATGATGAGTTAACATGCATTTGCAAATAACAACCAATGATGGTTGTCATCATTGCAAGTTGACAAGTGAGCTATGATAGGTTTTGCCACCTTTGGAGAAAAAAAAATACACATGTCATGTCATGGCATTTGAATGGTCAACTATACAACAAACTTGTTGGGCACCAACAATGAAAAGACTCGACCACCTAAGTTGAGTTGTCGCTATCCAAATAATATTCATTTTCCATGTCATTGTTTCCTTATTTTCTTAGTTGGCATGTTGAACGATATCATAGGATTTAATTATAGATTATGTTGTCGAAGTCAAGCTAAGCACATAATGATATAAGCAACAAAGCCTAATAGGGAGTTGTCAGTGGTAGAATTTTTTCGGCTTCTTTAATCGTTGCGATCTCAATCATATGTGGAGATCCTATGCTTGGATCCGAGTAAACTAATCTAATTGTCCATAGTCATACTTGTTTTGTGCATTTGATCTAGACTCTTGTTGACATGTTCTATAATGTTTTTAACAAACACAATTTTTTTATCAATTCAAACGGGAGATGACATGTAAGTTAACATTTCGATTGCATAGTTTTTCTTGTCACTAATGTTTTTGTTTATTGGTTGGGATCAAAGAATTAAATGGATGGAGAACAACAAAGACTTGAATGTTTATGTTGTGTGAGGAGATAAAATGTCTCAGTTGGTTATGCAATACCACTTTTCGCACAATAGGGCTTTGAATACAGTACGACAAGAGCTACTCTTTATCACATGCATTTTGAATTTGAGGACGTTATAATTTCCCCTATGGGGTCTTGTGTCCTTCTTTGTCGACATTTGTAGATTTGTGCTTTCTTCTTTGAATTTCACAAAGGTTTGTGTTAAGATTTAGTTTTTGCTAAAATTGGTCTTTACGATACTCTAATATATTTGCAAGATCAAGTCCATGGACATAATGCACATTTTCTGAAACAATGATTACATAGTTTCTCAAGTCTTATGGAGTAGGAAGTAGATGCAATACATCCAAAGATTCTTCTAAAGCTCCAAGTTTTCATTGTCCTCCTTTTCACAATAAGACAAATTCATCAAAGAATGCTAGTTTTTCTTACTCTCTCACATAAAGGAGCACAATTTCTTCAACGCATCTATGCCTTTGAATGATTGAGATCTGAGTTTAGCTTTAATTAAGTTTGGAGTTTAGTTTTGCATTTTGTTAACTTCTTTTTCTTCTATACTCTTCCTTGCACTCGTTGAACCATTATGTCTTTTGTTTGACAAATAGTGAAACTTTATATTCCTATGTTTATAGTAAGTTATTTTTAAGAAATGATAACCATCCAACAACAATACAATCTATATGTCCCCAATCACCCATCTCACAAACAACACATCAAAATTTAACAAAAGATAACCAAACATGAATATGGAAATGCAAATCAAATCGAACTATGATCAGAATGGGCATTGTTAGGCAATACAAAGACTTCCAAGAGCTCTATTCATTCAAGAGTTTGCTTTTGAAAATATTTAAATAAACAAAGTCATGAAGCAGACAAAGCATTTCTTTTTCTGCAGATTGATACATTTTTCCAATTCAATTGCTTTGGAGGCAAGAGGCACAAGGTGAGGAGAAGGGGATGTATTATTAAAAAAAATTCATATATATGGTTGACATATCAATGCATGGAATCTACTTATTGTATTGCCTCCGACAGTATACATAGCAATGAGTTAGCTTTGACTGCTCTATTAATTTGGTTTGACTTTAAATTTTTTGTAAAGAACTTAATGTATAACATAAGAAACTTAAAATTTTATTTTTGAATGTGTAAAAAAGCTGAATTTTCTTACATTTCATTGGCCGATAACTTTATAGTGTTATTGCAACCTTCACTTATTTCAAGGTTTCGATCACTTATTTCAAGTTTTCCAACAATGGAGTGTAGTACTCAGGCTGTGGGTTTAGTAAGTAGCCTTTACTTTGACTAAGGCTGCTCATAGTGTCTCCGGCACAAATTCTTAGGAGGCAGTACGAGCAACCTCACTGCCCTCGTTTTAAATGCAAAAAGTATCTAATCCATGCATCACCAACCATATACCAATAAAATTGTTTTCAAATAGGGTCACCAACCATATACCAATAAAATTGTTTTCAAACCGGGTGATATATTAATTTTTGTAATCATTTAAAATTAGAGTATGTAAATGTCCACAATGAATCATAATGTTCAAGATTTTTCTGGGTAACAACTATGTGTAATCATAATGTTCAAGATTTTTCTGGGTTAAAACTATGTGTAATCATAATGTTCAAGCTTACACATAGTTTTATGTGGAAAAATCTTCAACATCTAAAATCAATTCTTATATAAATAATTTTCAATATCCCACCCTTTTCAATAAGATGAAGTAGGTAGTGGAGTAGGAACTCTCATATGTTGCATTATTACATTTGTTTTCATTTTGAACTTCTTTTATTTGTGAAGCTTGGTTAATAATGTTTATATATGTTTTTACGGTGAAAATATTTAGAAAATACAATTGCACACAAAATTTACTTTTCATTATGAATACACACAATATAAATACATTTATGGATTTGTTGTCAGATCCAACTTATTCTAAACCTGGACACCTTTATTTAGAGAATCTCTCAACAAACTCAAATAAACTCCAACTAATTACTAATGTAAGCATTATTTCCAATACCCTCCTTTAATGCTTACATTACACTCATCACAACATTGATCACAATTACATAAGGCTCTTTACAAAACTTATGATACAAACTGCATTTATATAAGTCACATAGTCTGACTGGTCTTCCTCAGCACTTACACTCACTCTAAACTTCCTGATTTTCGCTCTTCTCTTCTTCACACTCTCAAGCTTCCCATTTCATTCATTTAAAACATAAATGCCTCTGACCATCATTAACGAACTTGCAAGATCAACAATATTGACAAACTCGGCTTGTCGGGGCTTCCGCGATAAAAGTTGTCAAGTAATAAACCACTCTATGGACCTACCACCATATGTCAGATATTTCGCTTTCGGCTATCCGTCAATTGCTAGGAAGGTGGTCTGGATACTGGACGTGTTCAAAAGTTGATCAAACAACTTGACCTACAAAGATCTCATAAAAAATAACCTGTAACTGATGCTCTTGAAGCCCGAAGCACAAGAAGACCCATCAGTATATAACATACTTGTAAACATACTCAAACTAGTGTTGTGTTCTCTTGGTCCCAAAGAATGTCGAGAACCACTAATTTAAAAGTTGCTCTGTTCAATTAATTGGTTCTGGATCATTTAAGTTTACAAACAAAACAATACAAACTCAAACACAATTTGCATACATACAAATTGAACATCCATCCATATCACATATTTTATTCTCGTGTATTCAAAATTCATTTTAAGACACAGGAAAAATGTCGACCATTTGAATACGATTCATCTTCCTCATGCACATTCATTGCTTGGCAAAGAGTGGCCAAGATATGGACACTTCCCTTCTTGTCCCGAATTGGCTTCGAGCCTCTGTGATAGCTTGTTCGTTGATCCCATTGATGTGTGCGAAACCAGGGCTTAGTTAGCTTGAGATCGACATCACTATTCAAGTCATCCCAAAAGTCTAAAATTGCAGGGTTTATGGGACCAATAAATAATAAACTGTTAGTACCCATGATGAAACCAATCCTTTCGCATTTACATAATCGTTGACCAGGGCCAACTAAAATCGCTGACAGAATAGATAGAAATTGTTGTGTATTGACCAATAACAAATTGTGATTTTCCATGCCCATGGCTGATATGATTCGGTCCTCCAATAGTCTTGAAGCAAGGTTCAACAACATCAACAGATCTGAAAAATGTATGTGAAATAAGTGGACTCCATTGGTGACTTCACTGTGGCACGCCAAAAAATATGCAAGCAACGGCAACGACAATGATAGGCAACAATCTTCCACGCACAACGAATATTGAGAAAAAATAATGCTAATCTATTCCTACGCCTCAACACAAAAAACTAATACTCGCACATATTTCTCCCTCCCTCCCGTGAGGGAGTTATCCAGAGCACTCGGCTATACCAACTTAGAATATACAATTGCACACAAAACTTATAAATACATTTATGAATTTGTTGTCAGATCCAACTTATTCTAAACTTTGTTGAAAGAATCTCTAAACAAACTCCAACTAATTACTAATATAAACATTATTTCCAATAAAAATGTAAAATTTTCATTATTATTTTTTAAAATCACATATAACCATAAAAATTTATAAATCTAACATTATAAAAAATGTTATATAATTAGAATGTCTCATAATATTAAAAAGGAAGAATGATATTATATAAAAAAAATCTCTGGAAAACAAGGTATGTGAACAAACATAGATTAAAGGCAGCAAAGACTATTTATACACTCACGACATTCTTCTTTGTTTCAAATATATATTTTTTCTTCAAATAAAAACATTCTTCATTGTTTCAAATATATATTTTTTCTTCAAATAAAAAGTTATTATAGATTTTTATTGTTACAATGTTTGAATAATAGTTTATTCACATAACATTTTTCCAAGATTATAATGTTTTATAATTTATTGATAAAAAGTTTTAATCACATTTTTATTTTTAAAATAAAAAAAATATTTTCAAATATATATTTTTTCTTCAAATAA
>JZKD02S1695231.1:29440-45319 GCA_000966675.3 Picea glauca | reverse complement strand
TCTCTCTCTCTCTCTCTCTCTCTCTCTCTCTCTCTCTCGGAGTTGCTAGGGTTTCATGGTCTTCTTGGAGCATCTTGAAATCTAGGGTTAGGGTTTATCCTTTGAAATTATGGTTTTGTGATAAAACTCGAGAGTATATTTGGTGAAGAAAAAAAAGTAAAATGGATGTCTTGCCTTGGAGGACTTGTTGGAGTGATTCTTGCACGCTGGAGCTCCTTGGTTGAGATAGGGCTTTTCTTGGTTTTCCCTAGCTAGGGTTTTGAAGAGTTAGTGGTTTGTACTAGTCTTGAGAGAAGGCTATGGTATGTACATGAACTTCATCTTGAGCTTATTGAAGTTTCCAGCTGTCCAAAACTTGTGCAATTTCCAAATTTGATTTTCAGCCATCCATGTTCTTCATGTTTGTCACTTACAGCTGCTATATATGTCTTGTTAATTTGACATAAGTAAAAGGGCAATTTTATTGAGTGACTTAACATCATCATTGAAGAATTTAAGTGTTGTTCCGCTGCTGTTATATCTGTTGTTTTGTGACGTTATATCTGCTGTAAAAGTGAATTTTCAGATCTGGTTTATGCTTGATAAGTTGCCCTTGAGGGTTGGAACTTATCTAGATTGTTTGGTATCTTTTCTCCTTCGAATGCCTAGAAGATTGGGTTGTTAGAGAGTGAAATATTATATCTTTTCCACTGATGTTTTACACTCTATTTCATAACAACCCTATGACTGAAATTCATAGGGTTAAGATCCAAGAAACCTCTAGTCAACAAGGTGAAATTTCTGAATTGCAATAAAGTGTGAATTTTGAGAAATTTCAACATGGTATATGAGCGTTTTGTGGCTAAGATCACTCTAGAGTAAGAGGGATCTTGTATTTCAGCTGAAGATTACCTGGGAGAGGTGATTAACCTTGTTTGAGGTTGCTGCATGTGATACCCTAGTGTGCTTGAGATGAGCACTTGCATCTGTGAGAGGTTTTGATGAGTCTCTCTTGTGATGAGAGATGATGGATCTACTATATTGATGGCTGTTATGGATTTATTTTCAACAGGTGTGATGCCTAGGAGGACCTCTAATAGGTGGCTCATTTGTTGTAGGGGTTGCTAGTGATAGGTGGTAAATATATGTGATAATTGACTGGTATGGTTTTATTATCAGGGTTTTATTATCAGCAAGTGAGATACTCAAGAGGACCTGCGACATGTGGCTAATTTGTTCCGGTAGATGCCAATTTGTTTTTCACCTGTGATAGGTGGAATATCTTCTTCATATTGTAGATTTTCCGAGATGAATATGGCATTGGTCTCTTGCTTGTCCTCTAACACTTTGTCTAGTCTTGGATGGTATGACAATGGAGCTTCGAGACATATGACGTATTACAAGTCCTTATTCAAATATTTTAAGAGCCAAAGGGAGGCATGAATGTGGAGCTTGGTGATGACGCTACTTATCTTGTGAGAGGAGTTGCACCATCTCTTTTCAAATGCCTTTAGGGAATGTTCTTGAGTTGGGCGATATCCTATTTGTTCCTGGTTTGAGGAAGAAACTTCTTTCAGTTTCTTGTATGACAATTGTATAGTAGGGAGTTGGTTTTGAGGGATAGTAGTGCACCATAAGTGATTGTATTCTAGCTAATCCGAGGACTTTGGCTAAAGGGGTGAGAGAGAGTAGCCTTTATGGGTTACTTGTTGATCCAGTGGCACACATACATTCCTGTGAAAGGTTGAATGAGTCTTCTAGTTATGAGGAGGCTCAAGAGCATACAAGAGCACCTAGATCTTCAGTGAGGATGAGTATACCCCCTAGGAGATATGCTAGTCATGTTTTTTTAATTTCTTCCATCCATGGATCTTCCAGTTGTTCACTAGAGAAAAGGTGTGATACCTTGATGGAGGAGGATGCTAAAATTGATTCTAGGTTTGCAGTTGATGGGCATGACTATTGTAGAGTACAAAGATAGGGTTGATGGATTCTCTCATACACAGGGAGTTTCCCATGGATTCTCTCAGATAAAGGGAGTTTCCCATGATGTTACTCTTACTTCAAGATTCTCTTGAGATGAGGGAGTTGACCTAATTCAAGTTGTTTTAGTGGCTGGAGGATTGGAGGTACATGAGAGGGATTCTCGTGAAGACAGGTTGATAATAATCTTGCATGGATTGTTACCTATACCACGAGCTTAGTATTCTAGGATGTTAACTTGTGCAGATTTCTATATTTGTGACTTTGAAAATGTGATCCACTTGTCTTGACCTTATACGGAGATATAATTACCTTTGCAACATGACTTGGATGACTCGTGGTGTGGTGTCCAATGATGTTGGCCCATGATGTTGACTTGGTGAATGATGGAGTTTGGTAACTTTCTTTTGTTCCAAGGTTACATTCCTTCATATTTATAGGTGGTCATTGATCATTGGAGGATCAAGACGTTGTGATAGTATGGGTGACAATTTCTTTAATGGTGACAATGGTTGACTCTAAGACTGCAGTAGGTACAGATTTATCAGTGGAAGGTTTGGTGGAGTTGCAGAGGGAATCAATAGGTGTCAATCTAAACACTTTCCTTGTAAAAAGGGAGTGTTAGCTTTTGGATTACTCCAAAATGGGGGTGTTTCATGAGTTTTGGGGTAGATGGTGTATGTTTACCCTCCAGATGGTCCAAGATGGATTGGTGCATGGGAGATGGTCCATGATGGATTCACATAGTGGAGACAGCTTGCTTAGTGATTGCTTGACCTCAGGTGCGTGTTTGCTTGGCATTCTTCCCTACGGCACTAGAGTACTCTTGCTTGCTTGGTGGACACCCTTCATTATCGTACACAATCTTGGAGCTTGTATTTTGTATGGCATCACCTTGGAGCATGAGATGTGTACCCTTTGAGTGGAATACTTCACTTGTCTAGGCCTACATGAGCTTATTGTAGGTTGTTTGTAAGGGCTTGGGCCCAATTTTATTGTTAGCCTCCCTTACCTCTCATATATATATAGAGGAAAGAGAGAGTCCTTTCATTATCATCATCATTGTACTCTTATTTTTGTACCTGTCTTCTTGGAGTGATTCACTGGGGTTCATGAGGAAACTCTAGGAGAAGTTATACATGGGAGGAGGGTGTTTTTGTTGGAGATTGCTCTTGTGACTAGGGTTTGTTCTTGCGAAGAAAAAGGCATCGGAGATGATGATCATATAACTTGTGTTGTTCATTCTTAATCACTCTTGTGTAGAGATGTGACCTAGAAAAGGAGCACGCTAGTCTCTCTCTCTCTCTCTCTCTCTCTCTCTCTCTCTCTCTCTCTCAGTTGCTAGGGTTTCATGGTCTTCTAGGAGCATCTTGAAGTATAGGGTTAGGTTTTATCCATTGGAGGTTTGAGATTAGGGTTTTGCGATAAAACCCTAGGCTATATTTGGGGAAGAAAAAGAGAATAGGACATCTTGCCTTGGGGGACTTGTTATAGTGATTCTTGCATGTTAGAGCTCCTTGGTTGAGCTAGGGTTTTTCTTGGTTTTCCCTAGCAAGGGTTTTGGAGAGCTAGTGGTTTGAAACTCTGTACAAGCCTTGAGAGAAGGCTATGGTATGTACATGAACTACATGTTTAGCATATTAATGAAGTTTTCGGCCATCCAAAACTTGTGCAATTTCCAGATTTGATTTTCAGCCATCTATGCTCTTAATGTATTGTTATTTACAGATATATGTGTCTTGTTGATTTGACAAAAGTAAAAGGGCAATTTTGTTGAGTGATTTGACATCATCATTGAAGAATTTATGGGTCGTTCTGCTGTTGTTATATCTGTTGTTTTGCTGCTGCTATATCTGCTGTAAAGGTAAATTTTCAGATCTGGTTTATGCTTGATAAGTTGTCCTTGGGGGTTGAAACTTATCTAGACAGTTTGGTATCTTTTCTCCCTGGATTTCCTAGAATATTGGGCTGTTAGAGACTGAAATATTATACCTTTTCAACTGTTGTATTATAGTCTATTTCATAACAGCCCTAAGGCTGAAAGTCACAGGATTAATACGGGGAAACCTTTAGTCAAAGAGGTGAAATTTCTGAATTGCATTAGAGCGTGAATTTAGAGAAATTTCAACAAGGAGTCATCATAGAATCTGTGTGAAATGATCCATTATTTTGTTCATCTGTCACTTGAGGACTTCCTGAAGCTATAGCTTGATAGGTTCTCCTGCTCCATTGTCTTTCTTTTATCCAACATGTGAGGTTGCTTGGGCCAACAAGGAAGATCTTCTATGGGGTTAATTAGCTCAAGGCCCGTCTTCCTATACCCTGACCTCGTGGGGAACATGCACGGAAAAACAACAAAGAGAAAATTGTTCTAATACCATTGATCTATATTATGTTGAGAATGAACTGAAAGATAGGATTAAGACATAAAAGTTACACAAAGACGCAAAGAAAACCAACTTCTATTACTCAAAGAATGGTGAAAAACATTGTACAAATACAATGGCTAGGATGGTGGTAGCTATATTTGAGAAGAGATGTGTCTGCTACGCTCATTTACAAAAAGGTTATAACAAGAGAGTGAAACTACATTTTCTCAAATGCCAAAACCCTAAAATGCAAGAACCCTAACGTTAACATGATGTTAAGGTTGAGTGTGAATGTTGAGCTAGATGAAGCTAAGTTGTACAAAAAGGAGAGCCTTGCCAAGACCATAACTTTTCACTTGTTGCTCTTTTTCCGGTCTTCTTTAGCTCGTTAGAAAATGAATTTGTAGTTGAATCCTAATGCTCTTCGTCCAAGTTGAAATCACAAAAAACACATGGGAAGGCCTTGAAAAATGCATCGAAAGTTCGGAACCCAAAAACTGTCAATATCATGACCATTTCATAAATGACACCAAACAACAATTTGGATCACTCTCTTCTCTGTACCAGTGCTTGCTCTCCCTATCTTGCAACAATCTTTTGATATTGAGATAGATGCTTCACAATATGCCATAGGGATTGTTCTTGAGCATGAGGGGCATCCAATGGCATACCATTCAAGTACCTTGTCACAGGGCCAAGCTCAACTACAACACTTACGCCAAGAAGTTTTATGCCTTAGTCCAAGAACTCACACAATGGTTGCCCTACATACTTAGTATGAAAACTAGTTAATACAACGATCATCAACCCCTTCAGTGTTAAATTCCCAATCAAATTTCAAGAACAAAGGCATTTAAAATGGGCTTCCTACATTCGACAATTTCAATCGGTCATTTAATATAGGAAGTGTAGCTCTAATAAAGTGGTTGATCTCCTAAGCAGACCCCCTGCCAAGGCTTTTTCTATCTTAGATCTTAGATGTATAGGGTATGGCGATTGGAAATCCCAATATGTCTGAGACCCTTGCTTTGGTCTAGTCATGGAGTCCATACAACATCCCACTGTGGTCAATTACACCGCCTTCCTTGACTACACAATCCAAGATGAAATTTTTATTTAGACATTGAAACAATTGTGTGTCCCAATTGGTTCAGCTAACCTTCTTCTTATCAAGAAGACTCGCTCTTCATCCTATGCAAGACATTTTTGGGGTGTACAACACTCAACTACACCTATAGAGGTACTTCTTTTTTCCTTTTGTGAAGAAACAAGTGGAAGATTACATCTAGAGATGTTCACATTGTAGCCAAAGCAAACCTGCCAACAAAAGCTCAGGTTGTACCAACCTCTATTGGTTCCCTCTAGGCCTTGGGAATTCATCTCTATGGATTTCATCAGTGATCTACCCACCACTCAATGAAAGCATGACTCCATCTTTGTGGTAGTACACAAATTTTCCAAGATAGTAATTTTTAAAGCATGCAACCAAACTAGAAATGCTCCTAAAGCTATGGAACTTTTATTCCAACATGTTTGGAGCCATTTCGGATAACCATTGACCATCATTGCGATTGTGACTCTAGATTTCTCAATCACTTTTGGAAATCCTTATGGAATCTTTTAGGCTATTGGCTTTGGTTCTCTACTGTGCATTTCATTCACAAACTTATGGCCAAATTGAGGTAGTGAACAAAACATCGATACATGCTCTTCACATCGACCACCAACAAAACAAACAATGGAATCAATGATTGCATATTTTGCAACATAGCTACAATAGAGCTACTCATGTCTGTCTTTCAGCCTCTTACTCCTTATACGATTCTAGCTGTTCTCCCAACTCCATCCACATCCCCAATAGGATCGTAACAAAGCTTTTTATTTTGTACAAAACTTGGCCAAGATCCACAACAGGGTTCATGACATCCTTCAACAAACACAAACCAAGTATACAATACTTCATGATCGACATCAAGTTGCTCCACGTTTTCAGGTTGATCGCAAAATTTAGTTGCATTTGGATAAGCAATGCTTTAAAAATCAATATCAAGGCCATTCAACAAGGAAAATTTTAGGGGCTATATATCGCCTATGGGCTAATTTTCCATGTTTTTTCCAAAAAAAAAGATTTTCCAATTTCCTTTTTTTCTAAAAGTAATTCACCCAAATTCTATAGAATAAAATTATTTTACCTTGAAAATAGCCAAGTTTTAGAGAAAATATATAAAATCCTTAGAAATTTGAATACTTTTACAAAAAAAATCACCAAACATTTTATAGTTTGCATATTAAGAACTAGTAAGATCCGCCAAGGTTTCTACATTCTGAGATAAATTTCCATCCTTAAAATTATCCCTGCCATTCAGTATGGTCCGTACACCATCATTGCCATTCAGTATGGTCCTTACACCATCATAGAAAAAATGGGTCCTAATTCCTTCAAGTTGGTGCTCCCACCTTAACTTGGCATTCATGATGTGGTGGATGTCAACCAATGGAAGTTGTATGAGCAACCTGGCTTGGAGTAATTCATTCTAGTCACAATTCCAGATTTTCAACCTCCCCTTTCTAAAGATATTCTTCTTGATGTTCGCACCATACCCACTGAGCATTGTCAAATCATCACTTACTTGACGAGCCACAAAGGCACTTTGCCCACTCAAGCTAAGTGGATGTCCCAATCAACATTTGTGCAACATTTTCCCTATCTCCCGAATTTCCTCTCAACGGGGAGAAATTAATGAGACTTAGTCTAGTGAACATGTGTGAAAATTTATTATACTTGTTCTCTCCTATTTTGTACTATAGTATATTTTATACTTTATCCTTGTATCTTTTGGGTGACTAAGTCTAAATTTAAGCATTCAAGGGCTTTGGCAGTCCAACATAGGAGATATCATTTTTGGGATTATCTGTGTTGAGTAAGTCATTAATCCATGACCCATATCCATGAGCATTAGTCGCAATTGACCAATTTTCTCATGACTTTGAATATTTCGCTTAGCACTTATTGCATCAAGTAATGCTCACAAGGGTGAAGAAGTGGGATGGAAACTAGCGAAATGAATCTCATAGCCTCAACCATCACCTCTGGAGCTTGCACCCAATAACCAAGACATCTCAAGAAGGTCGCCCATCCAAAACTCCTCTGGAACAAACATGCTTAACCATGGATTTTTTCCCCATAGTCAAGCCCACTTAGCTTGCTACCCCATTTGCAAAACCTTAGCAAGTATTGTACCTAATGAACTATTCAATTAGATCTCCCTTGACTAATGCTCGTGTATATGCACCATGGATTAATGACTTACTCAATGCAAATAATCCCAAGAATGGTATCTCATACGTTGGACTGCAAAAGCTGGTTGGTTTTGCATTGCAAGCTTGGGAAAAGTTAATTTGGATATAATCTTTTTTCTATTGTAATAGAAAGATATGTGATTGTCCTTGCATATTGAGTATGCTAATCTGATTTTCGGATCTGATTTATATTTTACTTGATGTTGGACTGGTGCTGAGTTGATTTGGTATTCAGATCTGATTTTCAGACTTCTTTGCTTAAATCTATCAGTGGTTAGCTGCTATAATGATCTAACCTCTTGATATGCAGTATCTACACTCTTGAATCTTGTGTACGATGTTTTGGCTTATGTAGATATGAAGTTTTGATAGATGTTTCAAAAGTTTTCAGATTCATCTGTTGGATTTAAGTTCCACGAGCGCAGATCTGTTGTCAGGAGATGAAATTTTAACATATAAATGAGTGTACAGCATTTGTACGATTCCAGCAATCTCCTCTCACACTTACTCTCTTCTGATTACTTGTGTGGGCATTTTCTTACATTGCTGGCATTGTGCTCATATCATACTCCTACTTACATGGAGAATATTATACATGGTATCTATCCTACAAAAGTAACAAAGGGAACAGGAAGCATCCCTTTGCCTACTACACAATTTCAGAAGCTTAAACCGGCTTTTAATCTCTTCGGTATGTCCCAAATCTCAGTGTAGTTTGCTTGTTGAGATTTGGAATACTTTTAACATGATAAAGTTTTTGGAGGGCCACACGTAAAAATTTGGTAAAAAAGGCAGATATACCATAAAGAAATCAGAGAGCTATTTTGGATACCACGTTGCCGGCAATAACCTCATATGAAAGAAGAGGAGAATTTGGAAAGGAACTTTGAGGTTACAAGTAGACACAAGCACAAAGAGATAATTCATGTTTCAGGTGGTTAATCCGCATGCAAACTTTTGCCTTCACTTGTTGACACCTAGCTTGGCATGGCTGGTTTAAAACCAGACTTCGGCTCTTGATAACTGTCCCTGGCAGTCCTGCAGTCAGTTTTGTATCTCATTTTGTGAACTACAGCTTTTATGTATAGAGTCTAGACTCCTTTTTCTTCAAATAAAAGGCAAAATTTTGACTTGACACTTCGTCTACAAACTCGTTCTCAGAAGATTGTGTGAAATGTGTCAATAATTTGCATATTTTTAAAGACAAAGGACAAAATTACTAATAGCCTTCCTGATCGATAGATGCTATATTGATTAGAAATATTTTAAAATGGAGGAAAAAGCATTAGGTGGAATTATCTGGAAAAAAAAGGGTTTAAAGAATAGTCAATACAAGGATAATAAAGAAAGAGTTATTCATATGGTTTTGGGAATTAACTGCATCCATTGTTTGATTGTTCCGACGTTTCAGGTGACACCTTCACCCATCATCATTGAGGCAATGGGCACAGAAAACCTATGAATAGCTCAAAGAACTGTGAAAGACCATTATTCACATAAAGAGTTGATGGCTAAACTAAATTTTAGTATGCCTAACTGGCTGAGTCAATATCATACCATGGTAACCCGGAATGCACATGAACAGCTTCAATGGCATATTGCAAAGCTGCAACTGGATATGAACAATCGGCAGCAGCAGCTGCCACTTCACTCACGGCCTGGGTTGTATTCATTGTATCCACGGAAATGCTATTTTCACCCAATACCTGTGCAACATCGTTGATGTATTCAGGTATGGTGTCCACCTTGTCTGATACTTCTCCAATGGTGCTAACATACCTGACTGATATATTTGCAGTCAAGCCACTTGCTCTTCCTCCAACTACCAAACCTCGATGCAAACCAGACATCGCAAACCCTGGTGTAACCTTCCCATGCTCCATAGACACCCTATATGAAGCTGTTTGAGGTCGAATCCCTAATACTTTATCATCTGCCATTTTCAGGGGTTTCTTACTCTGCTTGTCTGAATTCTCATCGTCACGACTTCCATACCAGCCAAGTGTAGTGAGTTCTGGATTCAAATCCACCCCACCGCAACCCTTAAAACCCTTGCTGCCGCGCTCTGAGTGTGTACCATCCCCTTCAGATAAAACATTATCATTAAATCTTCGCAATATGGAAGCTGTTGGCGATGCAGAGGAAGCTGATTGAATGCGCCTATATAGGCTCAATTTGGCTAATGGAGCCATCTCTTTATCTACTATGAGGCTTTCTGTTTCGGATCAAAAAATAACTGACCCCATTAGCAAAAAGTCCAGGCTTTTACGCATAAAGAGATCCCAATATCTATAACCTGATTTGAAATTATACAATGGTTTACTGGCCGATCAGTTTGTATATGCAGCAATAGGAAATGATAAAAAGATGAGAAACCCTTCTATTATGCTCGGGATAAAAAATTGTGAATTTTACCACTGCTGCTTCAAAAACTTGAAGTGTCAAACATTGAATAGCCTTTGCATCGATTTTCTACTGAAATCCTTATCGCAAGTGCTGGTATTCATCGCTAATTTGATAAAACCGTGGATTTATCATAGATGTCAGGACTCGGAAGGGATCCACGGTTGGGGTCGGGCACCAGGGTTTAGGGCTTAAAAGCGAACGAAAAGCTGGGGTTTAAGGCACTCTCGTTTAGTCTTTCAAAGATGCATATTTTAAGAATCTTCGTTTGTTTGACGTCCAATATGTCCGAATTTCTCAATGGGTTAATTTTTAACTATGTAAAAGTAATTAGTACTATTGATTATGTGTTTTTCTTAATTTATTCGAAAAAATTTGGAGTATTTTGAGTTTATAATTTTATTTTTTTCGAGTTAGAGTTTAGAAATAAACTAGGGTATTATCAGAAAATGTGTATGTATAGAATTATTAAAATGTTGTGGATTTTATGAGTATTTGGCATGTCGTTAAGCTTTTCTCTAGAGGTAATAGAGTGTTTTAATAGGTTGGTTAGAGGAGAGGTATAATTCAGATTAAGTTTAAGTTTATTTGATCTATTTAATTTAGTGGTTTTAGTTTAAAAAATATTGACAATAATAATATAGAAAAAGTGATTATATATAAATATATATATTATTAAAGTTTTGATATAATAATGTTTTATATATGTATTTGGTTTGAATTGAATTCATAAAAAAATATATAATTTTTCAACTATAAAGAAAATATATTTAAGGTGTTTTAATAACATTTTATATATGTATTATGTTTGAAATAAATTCATAAAAATATAACTTATCAATTATAAAGAAAATATATTTAAGTAGTTTTTTATTAAATTAATGATGGTAGATGAAGTTAACTCCATTGGCAATTGTTTCTAATAGCGCAAAGATAACTCAATAGAATGTGTACAAGTTGTAAAAAAAAAAAATTATTTTAAAAATAAAAATGTGATTAAAACTTTTTATCAATAAATTATAAAACATTAAAATCCTAGAAAAATGTTATTTGAATAAATTATTATTCAAACATTGTAACAATAAAAATTTATAATAACCTTTTTTTATAAGAAAAAATATATATTTGAAACAATGAAGAATGTCGTGAGTGTATAAATAGTCTTTGCTGCCTTTAATCTATGTTTGTTCACATACCTTGTTTTCCAGATATTTTTTTTATATAATATCATTCTTCCTTTTTAATATTATGAGACATTCTAATTATATAACATTTTTTCCAATGCTAGATTTGTAAATTTTTATGGTTATATCTGATTTAAAAAAAAAAAATAATGAAAATGTTATATTTTTATTGGAAATAATGTTTATATTAGTAATTAGTTGGAGTTTGTTTAGAGATTCTTTCAACAAAGTTTAGAATAAGTTGGATCTGACAACAAATCCATAAATGTATTTATAAGTTTTGTGTGCAATTGTACTTTCTAAGTTGGTATAGCTGAGTGCTCTATATAACTCCCTCACGGGAGGGAGGGAGAAATATGTGCGAGTATTAGTTTTCTGTGTTGAGGCGTAGGAATAGATTAGCAATATTTTTTCTCAATATTCGTTGTGCGTGGAAGATTGTTGCTTATCATTGTTGTTGTTGTTGCTTGCATATTTTTTGGCGTGCCACAGTGAAGTCACCAATGGAGTCCACTTATTTCACATACATTTTTCAGATCTGTTGATGTTGTTGAACCTTGGTTCAAGACTGTTGGAGGACCGAATCGTATCAACCATGGGCATGGAAAATCACAATTTGTTATTGGTCAATACACAACAATTTCTATCTATTATGTCAGCGATTTTAGTTGGCCCTGGTCAACGATTCTATAAATGCGGAAGGATTGGTTTCATCATGGGTACTAACAGTTTATTCTTTCTCGGTCCCATAAACCCTGCAGTTTTAGACTTTTGGGATGACTTGAATAGTGATGCCAATCTCAAGCTAACTAAGCCCTGGTTTTGCACACGTCAATGGGATCAGCGAACAAGCTATCACAGAGGCTCAAAGCCAATTCGAGACAAGAAGGGAAGTGTCCATATCTTGCCCACTCTTCGCCAAGCAATGAATGTGCATGAGGAAGATGAATCGTATTCAAATGGTCAAACATTTTCCAGTGTCTTAAAATGAATTTTGAATACACGAGAATAAAATATGTGATATGGATGGATGTTTAGTTTGTATGTATGCAAATTGTGTTTTAGTTTGTATTGTTTTGTTTGTAAAATTAAATGATTCAGAACCAATTAATTGAACAGAGTAACATTTAAATTAGTGGTTCTCGACGTTCTTTGGGGCCAAGAGAACACAACACTAGTTTGAGTATGTTTACAAGTATGTTATATACGGATGGGTCTTGTTGTGCTTCGGGCTTCAAGAGCATCAGTTACAGGTTATTTTTTACGAGATCTTTGTAGGTCAAGTTGTTTGATCAACTTTTGAACACATCCAGTATCCAGACCACCTTCCTAGCAATTGACGGATAGTCAAAAGTGAAATATCCGACAGATGGTGGTAGGTCCATAGAGTGGTTTATTACTTGACAACTTTTATCGCGGAAGCCCCAGCAAGCCGAGTTTGTCAATATTGTTGATCTTGCAAGTTCGTTAATGATGGTCAGAGGCATTTATGTTTTAAATGAATGAAATGGGAAGCTCAAGAGTGTGAAGAAGAGAAGAGCGAAAATCAGGAAGTTCAGAGTGAGTGTAAGTGCTGAGAAAGACCAGTCAGACTATGTGACTTATATAAATGCAGTTTGTATCATAAGTTTTGTAAAGAGCCTTATGTAATTGTGATCAATGTTGTAATGAGTGTAATGTAAGCATTAAGGGAGGGTATTGGAAATAATGCTTGCATTAGTAATTAGTTGGAGTTTGTTTGAGTTTGTTGAGAGATTCTCTCAAAAAACATGTCCAGGTTTAGAATAAGTTGGATCTGACAACAAATCCATAAATATATTTATATTGTGTGTATTCATAATGAAAAGTAAATTTTGTGTGCAATTGTATTTTCTAAGTATTTTCACCATAAAAACATATATAAACATTATTAACTGAGCTTCACAAATAAAAGAAGTTCAAAATGAAAATAAATGTAATAATGCAACATATGAGAGTTCTTACTCCACTACCTACTTTGTCTTATTGAAAAGGGTGGGATATTGAAAATTATTTATATAAGAATTGGTTTTAGATGTTGAAGATTTTTCCACATAAAATTATGTGTAATCTTGAACATTATGACTACACATAGTTTTTACTTAGAAAAATCTTGAACATTATGATTCATTGTGACATTTACATACTCTACTTTTAAATGATTACAAAATTAAAATATCACCCTATTTGAAAACAATTTTATTGGTATATGGTTGGTGATGTATGGATTAAATACTTTTTGCATTTAAAACAAGGCTACTAGGTAGCATATACCTGCCGAATATAATAATGAAAGTATTGTTTAAGGAGATAGGAAGAGGAGTAGGCATGAAATGACTAAATGGCGGAAATATTTATTAAATTTACATTAGGGGAAGTGAAGGCAGCAATAAGACTTCAAAGTTTTTGGCCAATAAGATTTTAGATAAATGAGATTTAAAATTTAAAATTAATCATTATTTTTTAAAACTTTAGATAAAGGGGTGTATATTTTATGATCAACCATGAACTAATAGAAAGTCAAACCTAACTCAACACTATATACCATGCCTATCGGGCAGGTATAATAAGTAGATTCCATGCATTGATATGTCAACCATATATGAAAATGTTTTAATAATACATCCCCTTCTCCTCACCTTGTGCCTCTTGCCTACAAAGCAATTGAATTGGAAAAATGTATCAATTGAATTGGAAAAATGTATCAATCTGCAGAAAAAGAAATGCTTTGTCTGCTTCATGATTTTGTTTATTTAAATATTTTCAAAAGCAAACTCTTGAATGAATAGAGCTCTTGGAAGTCTTTGTATTGCCTAACAATGCCCATTCTTATCATAGTTCGATTTGATTTGCATTTTCATATCCATGTTTGGTTATCTTTTGTTAAATTTTGATGTGTTGTTTGTGAGATGGGTGATTGGGGACATATATATTGTATTGTTGTTGGATGGTTATCATTTCTCAAAAATAACTTATTATAAACATAGGAATATAAAGTTTCATTATTTGTTAAACAAAAGATATAATGGTTGAACGAGTGCAAGAAGACATAATGGTTGAACGAGTGCAAGGAAGAGTATAGAAGAAAAAGAAGTTAACAAAATGCAAAACTAAACTTCAAACTTACTTAAAGCTAAACTAAAATCTCAATCATTCAAAGGCATAGATGTGTTGAAGAAATTGCGCTCCTTTATGCAAGAGAGTAAGAAAAACTAACATTCTTTGATGAATTTGTCTTATTGTGAAAAGGAGGACAATGAAAACTTGGAACTTTAGAAGAATCTTTGGATGTATTGCATCTACTTCCAACTCCATAAGACTTGAGAAAATATGTAATCATTGTTTGAGACAATGTGCATTATGTCTATGGACTTGATCTTGCAAATATATTAGAGTATCGTAAAGACCAATTTTAGCGAAAACAAAATCTTAACACAAACCTTTGTGAAATTCAAAGAAGAAAGCACAAATCTACAAATGTCGACAAAGGAGGACACAGTGTTAGGATATTTAGACACTCAGGAGTTAGTTAATATCTACTTGGTCTAATATGTCGTTAGTTAAAAGTGTGTTTCTTTAGTATGCATTAGTATGCATTTGTAGTTAGGAAATCCGACGGTCACGATATGTTCCTGACATAGTGTGATCCGACGGTTCATACTCTCCTCGATCTTAACGGCCATTGATTCGTGGCTTAACACCCGATTGGTCCATGATCTCTATTTAAATAGCATGGAGGGTCATTTGTCGATGATCGATTGTGAGAAACTCTCTTGTAAAATCTCTCTGTAATCTTTTTCTTTGCATTAATAAATTGCTCCAAGTGGTCGCGTTGGTTGGGGCCATGGATGTTTCCCCATAGGGATTTTACCACGTGAAAACATCGGTGTGTTGATATTTGATCTGGTTATGTGAGTGGTTACTGAAGGTGTTTGTCCTCTTATGGAATACATGTGTTGTCGAACATGGTATTAGAGCCTGTTTGAAGACCCGCTCCTGTTGTAGATCGAGATCGTGAAGCCGAGTTGCCTCATCTCCATTTTTTGGCATTTTCGTACATTTCTGGGTAGAGACAATTGTTCCATTGCGTCCGGAGCACTCGTTTCATTCAGGAACACTTTTCGTTTCACTCGAAAATGTTTCTGTTTGCCCAAGATACGGCCATTACAGTCAGATCCAGAGGTATAAAGTCTGAATACGCATTTTTTTAAAATTTTTGCAAAGTTTTGATTTTATTTCGGTTTGTATTTTTTATTTCCGGGATGCTACTCTTTTAGATCTACATATGCTCTTTTCCCCGCGCCTTGTGCGATCTCGGCAAATCAAAAACAGATAGGAAAAGGTGCATCTTCCGGGTAAGCTAACCGAGATCTAACCCTTGTTGTCATCGATAAGCGAAATTTTGTTCTTGTGTGAAAATAGTATTTTTGGAGCATGCTCTCCAAGGCCAACAACAACAACAACAACAACAATCCTCCTTCTGAACATTACAATATGTTTTGCTAGACCATTTGGTTAAAACTTGCCGTATTAAGTAAAAGGTCTTGAGTTCAAGTCTCTCTTTTGTTACCTTTTTTGAAAAAGTTCATGTTATAAATTGTAAAGTGCATTTCACTTCAAGTATAAAAGTGAATCACTATAAG
>JZKD02S1695231.1:19092-29430 GCA_000966675.3 Picea glauca | reverse complement strand
TCCCCGTAGGGGTTTTACCACGTGAAAACATCGGTGTGTTGATCTTTGATCTGGTTATGTGAGTGGTTACTGAAGGTGTTCGTCCTCTATTGGAATACCTGTGTTGTCGAACACACAAGACCCCATAGGGGAAATTATAACGTCCTCAAATTCAAAATGCATGTGATAAAGAGTAGTTATTGTCGTACTGTATTCAAAGCCTTATTGTGCGAAAAGTTGTATTGCATAACCAACTGAGACATTTTATCTCCTCACACAACATAAACATTCAAGTCTGTGTTGTTCTCCATCCATTTAATGCTTTGATCCCAACCAATAAACAAAAACATTGGTGACAAGAAAAACTATGCAATCAAAATGTTAACTTACATGTCATCTCCCGTTTGAATTGATAAAAAAATTATGTTTGTTAAAAACATCATAGAACGCGTCAACAAGAGTCTAGATCAAATGCACAAAACAAGTATGGCTATGGACAATTAGATTAGTTTACTCGGATCCAAGCATAGGTTCTCCACATATGATTTAGATCGCAATGATTGAAGAAGCCGAAAAAATGCTACCACTGACAACTCCCTATTAGGTTTTGTTGCTTATATCATTATGTGCTTGGCTTGGCTTCGACAACATAATCTATAATTAAATCCTATGATATCGTTCAACATGCCAACTGGGAAAATAAGGAAACAATGACATGGAAAATGAATATGATTTGGATAGCGACAACTCAACTTACGTGGTCGAGTCTTTTCATTGTTGGTGCCCAACAAGTTTGTTGTATAGTTGACCATTCAAATGCCATGACATGACATGTGTATTTGTTTTTCTCCAAAGGTGGCAAAACCTATCAGAGCTCACTTGTCAACTTGCAATGATGACAACCATCATTGGTTGTTATCTGCATATGCATGTTAACTCATCATTGGTTGTTATCTGCAAATGCATGTTAACTCATCATCGTTATTCAAGGAAAACCACACCACCCAAAATATAACATCCATGTTTTCAAACCCCAAGCTAGTGATGTATATTGTAAATGTAGTACATGGCCGAGAGTCAAGTGATGTATATTGTAAATGTAGTATATGGCCAAGAGCCAAAGTAGTGTAATATGTAAATGATGTAAAGTGAGTATAATAAATAAAATGTATTGCCAGCTGCAGATGGACACCGATGGAGATTTAGGGGCTAAGTATCCACAAGAGAGCGAAGGGGGAGAGTTGCCCATATATATTAAACCAAAACCCATTTCTTAATTTCTTCTAAATGATCTTTACCACGAACCTTCCATTAGTTGTTGAGTGTTTTAGAGCCCAATCATTGAATTCATGTAAGAGGGTTGGTGTGAGAGTCACTTCTCATAGTTATTGAGAGCATGGGGGGTTGAGTACAATCAGTTTGGGGAAGAGTGCAAGTCAAGCAAGCAAAAGAAAGGGAGGAAATTCGTATGGGTGGGAGACCAAATTTGCACATTCACGTTTTTGGATGAAGAGTTGTTTTACATGGAGTTCTCTGGCCAGCAATGGAGTTATAAGTGCTAAAGATCGAAGGTAGTTGTTATGGGCATGTTTGCCTACTGTTTGGAGCTATAATTTCGTGGAGAAAGAGGCTACGTGCCTGGGAGTAACGAGCTATTCAAAATTCATCAAGGAAGCATGTGTTTTGGCTGCTGGGCAAATTTGTGTTGCAACTGTAGAATTTTTGAAGTCCCAACAAGTATAATTCATGTCCAACCTGTGTTGGAAGATCTAGAGGGGAGTAGAAAGGCCCGAGGGACTGTGAGCAGTGAAGGGGGATTCCATCCCTTGGGTTGTGCAGGTTGAGGGGAAGAAAGTTGGTGGACTATAATTAGCTGTGAGTTTTGACTGTGAGAGGGGGACATTAGCCAACCTTAGGGACCACCGTCTCTTGTGGATTCATAGCCCCAACTTGGGGTTGTCTTGTTGTTGAGAACTGGAACAACAAGGTTACAGTTGGGAGGAACATCCGTCCTTTGCAGCGGGTTGCACATTTTATAAGATAAGTGTTGTTATTTGTTGTGTTTATGCATGTATAATGCTAATATAGTTGTTGTGCAATTCACTCTAAAATATATTTGGTTATTGTTGCTTTCTGTGAATAGAATGATGCATTTGAACCCCTATTTATGTGGCTGAGTGGTGTTGTATGTATTTAGTTATTATTGTGTACAATAAGAGTAATTAAATATTTATGTTTTTATTAAGTATGGACAATTGAATGAACAATTTATTTCATGTTGTGTGTTATTTTTCACATTTAAATTTAATGTAAGATTTCATTGAGTAGTGGGAGTTGGGTAGTTACACAAAATGACTAGATTTTTCACTCTTACAAAATGACTAGTTGGTGGTTCGTAAGGTGGTAGATTTTTCACTCTTACTAGATGCCTCTAAGTTCTGGTTCGTTATCCTTATGTTCAAGGAAGACGAGCTCTTAATCCATCAAAAGCATTGTTAGGTCTTACTCCAAGACCAAAAAGTGGTTTCAATGAAGATAATATCTGCAAGATAACCATTCTCCCCTGTAGTCATTGTTGACAATACCTCTAGTGGAATCATGTGTTTTTCTAGTAACTTGTAGTCATTGTTAACAATACCTCCAATGAAATCATATGCTTTTTTTTAGTAACTTATAATTTTAGTTCCATACATAAAACTAGATATTATCCTAATTATAATTTAACCTTTTATCCATGAGATAACAAATGTATAATGTATTTAGAGAAAAGTTAACTTTTACTTTCCTTATAACATTAAATTAATATTGTAATTTAAAAATGTACCTTTAAATTAACATCGTAATTTAAAAGTTTATTGTGAGGTGAATGCATTGATTACCATGCTTTTTTAAAAGTTTATTTAAAACGTTAAATTAATATTTTAATTTAAAACTAAGAGGTTAAGTTGTTAATGAGCTACATTTAAAGTAATTTGATCTGGGTAATTTATATTGTGTGTGTTAGTTGTTTTATGAGTGGGTCTAATGGTTAAAAACATGTGTTTCCTCTTAAGAGGTTACAGGTTCAAATCCAGAGGGGGGTAGGGTATGTATACCTTCGTAGACTTTACCAGTCTCATACACCAATTTGGTGTGTTGGCTTGGCCGTGACCTTAAAAATAGATTATTATTATTATTATTATGAAATGGTTTTTTTAATTAGAGTCTGGTTATATAAATTTATATGAATCATTATTAGTGAAACCTCTATCCCAGGGGTCGTCTACCCTTCTAGCCTTGTCACAAGGGGCCAATATGAGCATCCCTACCCCCGCCGGTTTTGAACCTGTGACCTCCCCGGAGATAACACATGTTCTTAACCATTGGGCCCACTCAGGTGCTCATTCATTTCTTAAAATCTTTAACCTACAACAATTTACACAGCACCAGGGTAACTAGGGTAACTGGAAACGGAAACGGAAACGTAAGGGGTAACATCCGACTGTAATAATGGAATCCAGGGCACAGACTTTGCATCTTGTCTCGGATGTCTCCATGTAGCTTGAAACTGTACCGAATGTAAATTCAGTGCTCGATGTGCAATGCAAATTAAGAGGACAATATGTGATTCATTATTTCTCCGAGAGGAAGGAAAATAACATTAGAATTGGGCTCCATTTCTAGCGATTTCCACGTTCCATGTAAGGCCAATCGCTGTATAGGGATTTTTAAGAAATCTGCTCTGCTTCGAAGAAAATTTTCGCAGGAATTATATCCATTAACATAATTTGTATCTCGCGCGCGTCTCTTTACAGTTGCTGGAGATCGCGCCCCCATTTCTTTGAAGGTAAACCTAAAATCCGGTGCCTTCTGGTTGGGTTCTCGAGTTCAAATCGAGTAAAGATATCACGAAGGGTTGAAATCATAGTCGTAGCTAATTTTCTCCCCTGAAATCCAACCTTGGAACCCCAAATTTTGATCTCGAAGCTGCCAGGAATTTGATCTCGGAATTTGCCCTAATTAAGAATTCGGGAGCGGGATAAGAAAAATCATAGCGCGAAAAGACGTCCTGTAGCATCTTGTGGAATCGTGTAATACTAAATTAGCACAATATGGAAACCCATCGCATTCATGCCAAGTTGATCAAACGATGGAGGTGCGAACAATTGAAACCAGGGATAAGGAAAGGATCGGTGATATTTTTAGGGCGTTGGTTAGTTGTTCTATGAAATGGTTTTTTTCGCTGAAATTCGATGTTATAAATTTAGACAAATCACTGTTTTTTGTTGTTCAGAATTCATTTTGAATGCAGAAATTGATTTAGTACGCTGAAAAACTCCCATGACATTCAGAGAAATAATCACTTAAATGTATGAATTCAACAATTTCTAACCAAATTTCAAACAAATATTCTCGAAAAAAATCTTCATTTCATAAAATCTTTAACCTACGACCATTTCCAATGATCATTCTCTGACATACAAAGACAAGATTGATACATTCTAAAAATCGACGATAAACAATGCGCGGATAGTCATCGAATGGATCTGGATGGATGAGAGGCTTTTACATGTCACACAAGCTTTGCTAAGGGTAACATGGCGAAATATTTTAAACTGTAAAATAAAATAAACTAGCATGCTCTTTACAAGGGTGAATAAAAATGTTTCTCTATTTTTTGGGTAAGTTATTCCAGATTCATTGTATTACTCTTAAAGAGGAAGATAACAAAATTGTGTCAATGGTATTGTTCTCCTTTACATCTGAAAAGTATAAAAAAGAGTAATTTCATAGTTCTAAAAAGATAACTAGGTGTGATATCTATGATGCCTATGAAGTTTGTTTATGGGTAGGCAAAGAGCCTAACTACCTTTGTGTATAGAAAACAACAAAAAGATTGTCCAAACTATTATTAAAAATTACAATTGCGGGCTAGAGAACTCCACCGGTGGTGGCGCTTATTGTTGCGTGGCCTTTGCGCTTGTTCCAACTGCATCTCTGCCTTTGTCCACCTTGTCATCCAACTTCTCGTCCATTGCTTGCAATTGTTGTTGTATCTCATCCAACTGCAAAATAATCTCTTGATGAGCTTCATTGTGTTCCATGAGGACTTTTCCCATTAAAGTCTTGAGCATCCAATAGAGATCCATTGTCTTAGAATACAACGTGATGCGAGCATGGTGTGAACATGGCTCTAGAAGCCACAAACTCAAGCTGGCATCCACCTCCTCATCACTGATAAAATGGCGTAAAACCCTGGCATCAACTTCAACGAGGTCTAGTTTAGCTTGCATCTCTGAGGGTGTGTGAGCCTCATAAGTTTCAGTGTTGACTTGAGCATGATGCATTGAGGCTCTCTCGCATCTACTACAGGTTGCTAATGTTGCATGCCTCTGGCCATCGAAAGATTGTGAGTGTGAGGGATGGAGAGTAGATGGAGGAAATCTGTTGAATCAGATGGAGAGGCAAAGAGTGAGTGCAAGAATGTGGACATCAGATGACAGAGGGGGCTCAACAATGGAAAGGAAAGAATGAAGTGGGAGTGAGGCTAGCCAAGACAGATATCTAAGGACTATGATGACTCACATTGATGGTTGATAGGAATTATTGCTCGGAGGGGCTTGCGGGGTGCCAAGTGGTGGTGGATCTCACTGCCCTCGCACTTGTCATATCAACCCTCCCTACCACCCGATCCGGGTGAAAAATGTTTTTCTATCTAAAAAGTTTTGTTAAAATTGATAGTCTATACAAAAGTTTTATTGTTTCCAACCATCACGTGATGATAGTGTAATCAATGCTTCATTCTCAATGTAGTCATATAAAGAAAATTAACATGTGGTTTCCATTTTGAAAGCAACAACTCACATAGAAAAGCATTTATGGTGATTATATATATGTGTGTGTGTGTGTAATTTAATTATAAAATGTTTATTATTATTATAATTTTATAATTATTATCATTTTCATTTTTTTTTGTAATTGAGTGTAAGAAGTTGTATTACTGCCAAAAGGATTATGATACAAAAAGGGGTCCTCCTGGTCTGCCTAGTAGGAAACCAGACTAGGGGTTACCGAGTTGCGCTTACTGATATATACGAGGGGTGGGACTGGTCTACCACCAGGAGAAACCAAGTCAGTCCCACCATAACCAGTTTGAAAAGGAAAAGCAACACAGACATAAAAAAAAATAGATGTTGCGTCGACCTACTAAGCCCGAGAGGGTAGTGGTCGAACTAACCATTCACTAGTCCAAGACAATGATGTGTTTCTCCCCGCCATCTGCCTGGCTCTTGTTATCCTCCTTCTGGGGGATTGTGTGAGTCTTCCTGATGTGGGCTGGTGCACTGTGTCCATCGGCTGGTGTGATATCCATGTGGTGGACATAGCGCAGATAGAGGTGGAATTGAGTAGCCAACCGCTCCAGCTTGGATTTCTAGTCCTTCTCGACCTCAACTAACAGTTTGGTAATAGTTTCCAAACTGCTGAGGCAACTCAGGCTTTCTTCCAACATTTTCTTGAGTTCCTTGTTATCCTCATGTCTGGTGTCCTTTGTTTCCGAACTAACTTTGTCGATCATCTTAGTTAGCCACGCCATCTCCACTGTTTTATGGTAGAGGGTTTCCCTGGGTTGCGTGCCCCCTAGATCAGTTACCCAGCTCGCTTCTTATGCCAGTGCATCCCATGCTTTGCCTTTGTGTTTTTCTTTTACTTCCTTTTCCCAGTGGGTAATGGTCTCTTTTCCTTTCAACGCAACCAGAGTTTGGAAGGTACCCTCTGCGTTTTTGGCTGCCTGCTCCATTCTTGACACCCATCGTGGACTATTTAGGACTTCCTTTCCAAGGGAATTATAAAATGTTTATTATTATTATAATTTTATATATATATATATATATATATATATATATATATATTATTTTTTTGTAAGTGAGTGTAAGAAGCTGTATTAAGGATTATGATACAAAAAGGGGCGGGCTTCTGGTATGCCTAGTAGGAAACCAGACTAGGGGTTCCTGAGTTGCACATACTAATATATACGAAGGGTGGGACTGGTCTGCCACCAGGGGAAACCAGGTTAGTCCCACCATAACCAGTTTGAAAAGGAAAAGAAACACATACATAAAAAAATAGATGTTGTGTCAACCTACTAAGCCCGAGAGGGTAGTGGTCGAACTAACCATTCGACTAACCATTCATTAGTCTAGGACAATGACGTGTTTCTCCCTGCCATCGGCCTGGCTCTTGTTATCCTCCTTCTGGAGGATTGTGCGAGTCTCCCTGATGTGGGCTGGTGCACCGTGTCCATCGGCTGGTGTGATATCCATGTGGTGGACATAGCACAGATAGAGGTGGAATTGAGAATCCAATCGCTCCAGCTTGGTAATAGTTTCCAAACTGCTGAGGCGACTCGGGCTTTCTTCCAACATTTTCTTGAGTTCCTTGTTATCCTCTCGTTTGGCGTCTTTCGATTCTGAACTAACTTTGTCGATCATCATCTTAGTTAGCCAAGCCATCTCCATTGTTTTATGGTAGAGGGTTTCCCTGCGCTGCATGGTCCTCGGATCAGTTACCCAATCCGCTTCCTCTGCCATTGCATCCCATGCTTTGCCTTTGCGTTTGTATTTTATTTCCTTTTCCCAGTGGGTAATGGTCTCTTTTCCTTTCGGCACTACTAGAGTTTGGAAGGTACCCTCTGCGTCTTTGGGCACCTGCTCCATTCTTGACACCCATCGTGGACTATTTGGGACTTCCTTTCCAAGGGGGTTCCTCTTCGCACCATCCCACTTGGTCTGTCGCAACTCTTTTGCTGGTGATTCATCATGTACCTCACTTCACAGGGATTCTTCCTTTCCTTGTCCTTATATCTGTGGTAGTCCCTGTTGTTGTGCTCCTTCTGGTTGCAGTTATTTCTATTGTCGTTCCTCTTATTGAGTTTCTCCAGCTGCAAGCTTGTCCTTTCAATCATGGCTTGCCCGTAGTGGTAATCACTCACGTTCTTTATTCCCGTTGCGGCTCGTATAATCATGATGACTCATCTTGTATCCCTGTACGGGTCCCTGCCCCTGCTCATTTGAGATCCTACTGTGTTGCTCTTTGTATTTGTACTTTGGCATGGAGGTTCGGTTATGGACCATGTAACTCCCTCATGCCTTACGTCATTCGTTGCATGTGGTTTGTCATCTGTACTTTCCCTCGTGCTTTCCTCGCTCCTCTTTCTGTCACAAGGGTCTTGTTGTCATACGCCCACCTGTTGTTTATGTTGATCCTGCATGGTGATTGGTGACCGAGTGTTCGACAATCACATCCTGCATGGGTTCTGCATGCCAGCCATTGGGCCTTGCGTTGCCCTTCTCGATGTGACCTTCCTTGCTTAAACTGCCTTCACGGTCTTTTGTCGCTAGGTGGATGCAGTCTGTTCTGAGTTGACCATTTAGGATGTTGATCCAGGTAGTGTCTAGTTCTAGACCTTCCTTATCTACCCCCTCGTTGGCTAGTCTGTCCGCTAGGCCATTCGCTGACCTGCGGACCCAACACAACTCCATTGTGTTCAGATTTTTCAGATGCTCCTAGATTTTCTGTAGGGAGAGGACAGGCGCCAGTGTCTCTGAACCTTGTTAAATTTATAGCAGTTGCAAGAGCCATTCTCCTGGAGGATGGCAAGGACCCTAGCTAAAGTCTAAGGGCCCCCAGTGCACTCCTGGGGGCACTTGGTCTGAGACCATACAGTCAGTGCCATGGCAAAAGACCCTTCTTAGGGCCCCTAGTATCTGACTGAGGTTCTTAGTCTGAGACTAAGCAACTAAAGCCCCTAGATATGTCTAGGGCCCCTGGAAATGTCCAGGGTACCCATGCCTAAGGCATAGGTTGATCCATGGTCTTGTACCATGGTGGAAAAGACCTTTGTGAGGGCCCCTAGTATACGACTGGGGTTCTTGGTGAATAACCAAGCAGTTAAGACCCATGAGAGGGCCCCCAGTAGATGAATGGGGTTCTTGGTCTGGTACCAAGCAGTAAAGACCCCTGAGAGGCCCCCCAGTATACGACTGGGGTTCTTGGTCTAGAACCAAGCAGTTAAAGCCCCTAGAGAAGCCTAGGGCCCCTGGAAAAGTCCAGGGTACCCATGCATACGGCATGGGTTGATCCTTGGTCTCTGACCTTGGTGGATAAGACCCCATGAAAAGTTATGGGGCTACTTGATTCTCTATCAAGTACTTGATGGTACATGACCTTCCTTGAAGAAGGACATAACCACACGAGGGATAAGTCCCATATGCAGTGATGATAAAGTAATAGGTTCACCATGTGATATGAAGGAATGAGTAATGCCACTTTGCAAACCCTCCTTTACCCTTGCATTATTGGTTTTGGGTTTTGTTGTCTTATTAAAGGGTTAAGTTTAAAGTTAATTTTAAATGTTTATTATCACATGTTTAAATTTAAATTTAAACATGTGATTCTAATCTAACCCTTACCCTAACCTAAATACTATATATTAAACCCTCCCCCTCTCACCTTTCACTCACCTATCATTCTAGTGTGCTAGCGTTGATCTCTCTCTAGCCTGCGGCCTCTTTGTATCTTCTGTGGGAGCGGCCACTTTGATTTGTTGTGGATGTTTCTGGCTGTCGTCTCCTTGCATCTGCTGTGAGTGATTTCAAGCTGCCGCTTTCTTGTGGGTGACCTACTAGCACCGTCCTCTTCCTTTGCTTGTTGCTGTTGTAGGGTCCGTGGGGGTGATTGTGATTTCTTTGGAGGATATTTTGGTGCAGCCTCCCTTTAACTCTGCTGCAGGGTTTGTAAGGCTACGACCTCCCTTTGTCGGTGATGTCCCTTGTAGTTGTGGCCTCCTTTAAGTCTATTGCAGAGTGTGAAAAGTTGCGGCCTCCTTTGTTGATGAAGTCCTTATAGAAGCGGCCTGTCTTTCCTCTGTTGCAGGGCTGGTTTAGTGTATGGTGCGGCCCCTTCCTGTTGTTTGACATGGTTGTAAGGTGCAACCCCTTATCTACTGTTGCAGTGTGGTTAAGTTTTAAGGGAGCGACCCCTATTATGCTCTATTGTGTGAGGTCCCTAGGGTGTGGCCCTCCTTGTTGTCTTGTATGCATAGGGTGTTATCCTTTACACTGCAGTGTGGGATAAGATTGGGGCTGCAGCCTTTTTGTTTGCTATTTGGAGTGCTATGACAACGACCTTCAATCTCTGCTATGTGATGTGTAAGTCATCCTCCTTGCTGTGTGAAACCCTAGAGTACTGCCTCCTATCTCCTGCATAAATCCTTTGATACTGTCTTCTTGTGTAAGGGTTTTGATACTTTCAATTGGTTGAGGGTTTGTTCCTGTGAGGGTTTCTAGTTCAATTTTGTGGCAAGAAAATTCCTTCATACAT
>JZKD02S1695220.1:122887-133015 GCA_000966675.3 Picea glauca | reverse complement strand
GATGAACTTTCGCGGCAATATCGACAAAAATCCTGCCCTGTTTAAAAAAAATATGAAACTAGTTGAAGTGTGGAAAATTTTCGTGGAATAATCCGCCCATATGTAGTAGTGTCATAGCATTAAAAAGATTATACCAGTAAAAGCATTGAACAATTTGTAACCTGTGAACCTGTGAAACTCACATGTTGAGGTAAAGTCATCTATGTTATCTGTCAATATTCAGAAACCCTGGATTTATTCCAGCCATGTGGTTTTCTTGACAAAGCCATGGGAATTATTTCGGTGGGGTTCTATGGAAAGCTACTGCTGGGAAAAGATGTTGATACTTCTACTCTCATTTACTACTATTGTTCCCTTCTGACTAAGATCAGGGATGATTTTAAGGATGGAAATTTATTTTAAAATGTAGAAACCTTGGCGAATATTACTAATCCTTCATATGCCAACCATAAATGATTGGCAACATTTTTGTAAAAATATTCAAATTTCTAAGGATTTTATATAGTTTTTATAAAATTTTGACGATTTTTAAGGTAAAATAATTTTGTTCTATAGAATTTGGGCGAATCATTTTTAAAATAGCGAATCTCGTTTTTGGAAAAACCATGGAAAATTAGCCCATGAGCAAAATTTAGCCCCTAAAATCATCCCTAACTAAGATTGTGCACCCTTTTTTATATATGGAAGAAATTTTGCACTAAGTTGGCCATTATTAAGTCTAAAAATGGAAAGCTACTAAGTGGGTACTGCAAAACAGCTAGGAGGTGTGTCAAGGGTCATTAAGAAATAAGAGTGTCATAGGGTAAGCATTGCTATCTTTAAATTCATTCAAGTGTATACTATCTTGACAATCCCGTCAATATATAAATGATTGGAAGTTGCATGAGCCACTTCCATCAAACATTTGTGATCCGTGAAATGTATCAATCCTTGTTCATTAATGGCGCATGATGATCAATTTTACCACCAAACATGTGGAAGCTCTGGGGATATCGTAGAATTAATTGTTGAAGTCCTTGTTAATGATTGTGTCCTTTAGGAACCATATAACAGACCCATCACTTTCTTAATTCAAGAGAAGATTGGGACCATAGAGCCTTGATTGTGGTAGGGACATCTCCATACATGTTCATATGTGGTTCTTCGGGGGCATCATGCATGTTTCTTATATGCCCCAACGTGGGTCCCCCTTGGTTACTTAATTGCAACGACCCTCGGTGGGCCACATGACCTCTTCACCCATATCCATCCTACCCGTTTTGTCCACTGAGAATCCTTGACTATGTTGTTTTGATGGGATTTGTCTATTTTCTCAATGGGGTTAGTTTTGGTAGGATGAGACGATGTTCTTTATTATACCACAAGATTTGTAGTGAAATCTATTTCTTGCGCATGTGACTCCTTGATATGTGTCGTGGAAAACCCATGTTCTAGGATATCAACCTTCTTTTTTAGTAGCCCACACGAGCTATCTAAGTGTCTGTGGCACCTCCATTGTCGATGCGTGGATATCGACCACCATTCATAAGAACACATGTAGTGATGAATATTCCTATCAGGGCTGAACCTTTCCCGCATGGATGCCTCAACAACTTCCCACAAATGATAGCGTTCATGATGCGTAGCCCACCATCACATAGGAATTCCTACGAGCACTATGTCAAGTGTGTGATCCCTATGATGTTATGGAATGTGATGTATCCATGCAATAAATGTGTCCACAAGTTTTAATCCATCGTACCGATAGGATCCAAACTATTCCTTGCCACGTACTTATGCAGAGATATGCACGCACCTCCTTGTTAAGACCTCATACAATGTCTCCTACCACCTTTCCATGTCATCCTCAGAATTCGTGTCGTAAGACTTGACACTTCTTTGGCTTAATTATTTTTCTACGATGGGATTGATGTAATCCTCCCAATGCCCAATGATATTATAGATTTTTTCAATAGTCGAGCTCCATGCATCCTCATCCACTAGCTCATTGTATATGTCTCCTTCATACAAACATAAAGATGTGACCATGCACAGGGTATCAGTATTAAAGGACATCTACCTCTTCTTCAAATTCAACATTGAATTATTATCAAAGCCCCGGTCAATGCCCAATAGTGTAGGGTATGGGTCAGAGTCATCCATAATCTCTATGACATTAAAAGCTAGGCTTTGTTTTTACCCCTTCTATATTTACTTCCACCTGATCCAGTCATCCTATGGGGTAGATATTGTATTGGTTTTCCAACCACAACTAGATGGTCGACCAAACCAATTGTGTTTTACCCATCACCTCCCAAGAATTATTTAGTAGAATATTCATGTCGGAACCCAAATCCAACATGGCTCCATCCATGTCATAGCCACCAAGATCTGTTGTCATCTTGAATTCACGCCCTATGAAATTTTTCTTACTAACTTGGCATAGATCTATTTCCGATAGAGGGGCTAATATGGTTTGCTCCACTCCATATTCCCTCATACAGGTAACTAACATCTATGTCAAATTCTTTGTATCATCTAGATCATTCAACAACACAAGAAAGTACTTAATTGGTCTTCAAATTATTCATTGTGACCTAATATGTGAAAGGCTTATGCATGCTACACATTGAAACTCCCCCAGGCATTTTTCTTCATTCGATCTCTTATCAGCGCGTCGCAACTTGACCTATCTGCGAGCTTCTTCCAATGATCGTTATGTTGTGTGTTGTATCTCTTCATGAACGTGAGCTTCCTCCAAGGATATTTGTGTTGTGAGTTGTAGTTCTTCTCATGCATGAGCCTCTTCTAGTGATATCTATGTCTCCTTATGCACTTATTCAGGGATATGAGCCTCCTCAAGTGATCTTTGTGTTGCGCACTACAATTCTTTGTGCAATCTTTCTTCTTCAATAGCTATATGTGCATCGTGCAGGAACTGCTTCTACTGGGAAGAATCAAACTTAGGATGGGGATGCACTACCTTTCCAATCTTCTCCTCCAACTTCTAACCCGAGCCCTCACCATGCTCAAATTATACTCCTGACTTCGCTCCTCCTCGAGTTACTACTTAAACATCGACTTCTTCATATTTCTTCTTATTTTTGTGCGGCTCTGCATGCACCATATTGCAATGCATCTTATTCTCTTATGAATTCTTAACTAAGTCAGGATAGTCCTCTATGACATGTTCAAGACTATAGTGGTATGCACAAAGCATGCACGACTTGGTAAAAAACCTTGATACATGACCAATTTCTCCACAATTGAAACAAGTGGGAGGTATGCCACCTACTCCACCATATCCTCGGTCGCAACCACGCCCATATCCTTCTTTGGGAACTCCTTGGTATTCACCTCTCTCAACACTGCCACGATCAACACCTTTATGTTCTTATTGTACCTAGAATGCATCGTGGATATTATCTTGCGTTAGATGGAGTGATCGATAGTTATTGACATCATGTCCCATGGATTTATAGAACTCAAAGAACGAAGTATGATGTGTCTTTTGATGCTTATGAAAAGTTGGGCAGCGGGATGCTACATGGCCCCATTATCGACATATCTCACACCTTTATGTTTGTCTAGTTGGGAATGGAATTGGTGCGCCCATCGCCACATAATTCAAAAGTATAGGGCATTTGTCCCTACAAGCCCCTCAAGGCAACATGTGGTACACCAAAAAAGCTCGTGCATAAATTTTTTCTTTTCCATATCTTGCAAATGTATCATCGGGTTAGCCATCTGTGACTACACCTATGCCAATGTTTCCAATGTCTCTTCCCCTCCTGGCATAGCTTCTAGGTGCATTGTAATTTCTACTGCCTTTGCTTGAGTCATCACCTTCTGTTGGGTGAGCGAGACTCAGATATGGGTAAGAAACCCCACAAGAAACCAATCTTGGTGTTGCACATCCTAGATTTGGAACGTCATCCTATCTAATAAAATATTAAATTTTTGGTCATAACCCCACACGGTTTCTCCTTGTTGTTGCTTAATCTCCTTGATCTCAATAACACACTAAGATTCAGACTTGGGATTTTAAAATTACTTTTGTAAATCCATTTTTATCTCCATTAGAGACCTCATATGTCTCGTCGACGTAGTGGATTTTTGCTTCATGTACCATGTCAAGGCTATGTCCCTGAACATGGTTTCCAGTTGTGCGATCTTTACTGCTTCACATGTGAACCAATTTTGTTCTACGCCATCTTTGTATGTTTCGTGGAACATGGGTAGCCTTAGGGTGTTATACTGATTTTCCATCATCACTCTTAAACCAAATCTCTTATCTAACTGTTGGTTTTCAAAATCCTTGCTATTAATAACCCTCTTGGTGAAGTTCCACTAGCTTCACCTTCTTCTTCACTCGCCTCTTCTATTCTATCTTCTTCTACTCTTTCTCCTACTCCAATCACTTCACTATCTATTGTTCTTTCTTCTTGAATGAAAATGTTCAAGGGCTATGGTTCAGGGGGGGGTGAGTCCATATCCTTCTAAAATTTCTTGTGAGGGGGGCCATAGATTTTCCTACTTGCAGTCATGCAAGACCATCTATAATTTCCAAATATTCTCCCCCATCACTAGGGGATCCTCTATGTTCCTTCCTTCCTTTTGCACCTCCACTCTATGCCTCATCTTCTTCTGAGGTTCCAAAAATCCACAACAGCTAAGGGGTTCAGAATTCATCACTTGGGCCCTTGATACCACTACTATTACTACTATTATTGTTATCCCCACTGGACACCCTACTTTCGACACCGCGCCTCTTCACAAGCCTATATGGGTCTATGCTCACTTTTGCACAATGCCTTTTTCCGCACTTCCTCTTGGTACGATCTCTTTTTTATTCATATGGGGCCTGACCCCTTGTCATGTGCCCCTTTCTCTTTGTTTTTAACCTCTCTACTATGCTTTCCTTCTTAACTCAACTCTTCTTGTGTATCTCTTGTCTCTCTCTCTTCTCTTTTCTTTTGGGTCCATCCCATTCCTCACCTCCTCTCAACAATTTCTGGATCTTCCTCAATGGATCCATTTCCTCTCTCATTTTCCCCCATCCTTGCAACCCCCCCAAGCAATAGGGGATTTTACTCAACCATTATGTCAGACTCCATGCACATCATCCCTTTCTCTGTGAACAACATCTTTATCCAAAGTAGAATCTCTTCTAGCATTCGTTTCCTCAGACCTTCTGCGAAATTTATTTCAACCTCGCTGAAAGAATTAGTGTGTTCCATAGTAAATTCAATATTATAACCCTGTTTTACTCGAGAAAACCAAAATTCAATGGCTTGAGTCCACTTATTGTCCAACAATTTCAATCTATCAAGTGTGGCTTGATCCCAAACCACCGGTTCTATAGGCCACATGGTAGAATTTGTAGCAGTTTTCCTTTTCATCCATTCATATAGTAGACAAGGAAATTCAACAAAGAAAATCTCATGCATATCAGTGTAGAGATACTTATCTTTCCATTGCTTCACATTCACTCTCAGATCTTGAGTTTCTCGCAGGGAAAACTCATGCTCCTTTGCAGTTAGCTAGTCTTGAATTTCCTTCTAAGATGGATACCACCTCATCTCTTGCCTTCATCATTAATGGAACCATTTGTTGGCATCATTTCACACTTGCATGCATCCTTATTAACACTTGGGAGTTTAGACCTAGTGTTCATCCAACGTCGACCAACAAAAACTCCAAAGCATTGGTATATCAATCTTCAACCAAGGCCGAAGAAGGTCTCACTTGAGACGTAATGAGGATCATAGAGACCATATGGTATTGTGATAGGGATGAAGGATTAAATATATGGGTATCCATCTAGGATGGCATTGATGCACTCCATTAACATCAACTTACTATTAATCAATAAGTAAAACAATACACACACATATACAAATAACACGTGAATGACACATGATAGATCAAAACTATTGTAGCTTTATTATTCCTTCCATTCCATAGAACACAAGCATACATTAATAAAACTATATTCAACAACAACAAAGTTTCATGTCCTCTTTAGAGAATTCCTCAAACTTAGTGTGAAATCGGGTTCATATGTAAATCTTATTGAAAAAATTCCCTTTATAGGTATTGTATGGTAGTCTAGGACTCTAGGAATGATCTGTGATTTCTTGAAGATGAAACTAGGGCCTGAGACCTTAGTTTATCTCCTAGGCTCAAAGACCTATCCATGGTGCACCAAACTTGAAATAATTCATATGTTCATCTCATAGGTGAAATATTTCCTTTATAGTTCATATGTGGTAGTCCATGTCCTCGTGCATGGCCTTATAAAAGCAACAATTAGGACCTAAGACCCTATTTTTTGGCCCTACACCATACCCTGGTCCCAATACCCATACCTAGTGTACCAAACATTGAAATGGTGTTCATATACCACATGTATGAAAAATATCCCCTTTGTAAGGACATGTGTGGTGGTTTGGGGCCCTACACATAACCCATAAGCCCTATAAGAAATAGTTATGGCCTAAGTTCTTAATTTTTGGCCCTAAACAATGGTTTGTACCTTAAGACCCATCCCTCCTGCGCTAACCTCAAAGTGGTGCCTTTTATCGATTATGTGTGTTAGCTTGGGGCCTTGTGCATGGTACATGAGCCCTAAAAGAAATATCCAAGGGATATGACATGGGTGTTAATCCAAAGTCCCTACGTTGGATATCAATTTAATTACTCAAGTCAAAATGATTATCATAATCTAGATGCGGTTAAAATATTCTCTCAACAAGGCCTTTATGATGATTTGGGTCTCACACATGGGTAGGGAGAATTTTAGGGGCTAAATTTTTCCCATGGGCTAATTTTGCATGTATTTTTCCAAAAAAAAGGATTTTCCAATTTCCATTTTTTTCTAAAATGATTCACCCAAATTATATAAGATAAAAGTATTTTATTCTAAAAAACGCCAAAATTTTCTAGAAACTATATAAAATCCTTATAATTTTGAATATTTTTACCTCGGGGTGATAATGCACCTCGGGGTGAATTGCATTGCATATTGATATCAAACAACATGGATTAAAAAGAAAATAGAAATATGAGAAACATAATGAAAAAAAAAAAACAAGATAATAGAATGTAAATAAAATGAATGTGATTAGAATAAGAATAGAATATAGAAATAAAATACCCACAAACTAAGTTCTAATTTTCTACCCAATTACATGCAAATAAAAGGAATAGAATACATATATAAAATTCCCACAAACTTAGTTCTAATTTTCTAAGAATATGCACACAAGTGCACCTAGTGTAGATCCATATTAACTCCATTTTTTCCATGTATCAAGAGGGATCAAATCCCTCAAGGTGCAAACCTTTCCTCAATTTCTTTCAATCTAAAAAAGGTTTTCACCTCAAGGGATTTGATCCCTCGCTACACATGATAGATTCCGAGTTAAGATGCATCTACACAGGTATACATTTACAACTCATAGGAAAAATACCCATCCCTCATGCAATAAATTTTGAAATGGTATCAATTTACAACTCATAAGAAAAACATTCCCTCTACGAGGCTTATGTGGTAATTTGGAGCCCCATACATGGTCCATGAACCCTAAAAAAATAGTTAGGGCATAGGGTTTTTGTTCTTAGTCTTGGATCATGGTCCAAGCCTCAATAGCCATTCCTCATGCACCAAACCTTGAAATGGTGCCCATATAATAGTCATGGAAAACAAATTCCCTATAGACCTTTGTGGTGGGTTAAATCCTCATGCATGGTGAATAATTCCTAGAAGAAATAACTAGGGCCTAATACCTAGTCCTTTTCTTTAAAGAACGCTATATACTCTAATACCCATCACTCAATATTCAATCCTAGAAATGGTGCACATGTCCCTTTATTAGATAAATGATTCCCACTACAATATCTATGTGGTGGTAAGGAGGCCCCATGCATGACCCATTAGCCCTAAAAGAAAAAATTAGGGCCAATGAGCCTAGTTTGCCCATAAACCAAGGTTCAATCCTTGATATGTATCCCTTAAGAACCAATTGTAGAAAAGGTTCCCTTATCCAACTTACAGGTAAAATATTTCCTCTGTAGAGCTTACATGGTGGTTCAAAGCCTTACACTTTGGGCATGAACCCTAGAAGCAATAACTAGGGCCTAAGAGCCTTGGTTTTGGTCCTAAACATTGATTTGTTACTTGATGTTAAATATTTCCTACTATACCTCAAAATGGTTCCCATATACCACTCATAAGTACAAGACCGATGTGAGGGTTTATGGCCCATGATCCTAGAAGCAATATTTGGGATACAATACCCTAGTTTATGGCCCTAGAATATGAATGAGGTACCAAGGCCCATCCTTAGTGTGACAAACCAAAAAATGATGTTGATAGACCACTCTTAGGTGAAAGATTCTCTCTTTAAGGTATGTGAGGTGGTATGGAGCCTACACATGAGCCATGAGCCCCAAAAGAAATAGTTATGACCTAAGGCCTTATTTCTTGGTTGCAAACCATGCTTTGTGCCTCTATTCTTGTACCTAGTGTACCAAAACTCAAAATAGTTCCCACATACCAATCAAAGGAAAACAATTCCTTGTATATGGCTTGCGTGGAGAGTTAGGGCCACACATGTTGCTCATGATCCATAGAAGTAACATATAGGTCCTAAGACATTGGTTTCAACCCCATACCATGGTTTGGGTCTTAATACCTATTCTCAGTGTTCCAAACCTCGAAATGGTGCCCATATGACACTCATAAACAAAACATTCCATTTGTAGGGTTGATGTTGTGGTCAAGGACCCAACATATAGTCCATGAAACCTAGAAGAAATTGATCCAGGTGGATATCGGTGGCCACCCACCTATTCTAACTAGCACAAAACAGTGTTATGGCAACTTACTATTTTTAGTAGGTTTTCGGTTCCTAAACTTACAGGGCCATTTTGAGGGCCTAAATGAAGTGTTTTTTGGGATTGAGAACCTCAATGATATCCAAAGGCTCTTATTGATCCCCCAAAATGGATCTCCTCAATGATACCTTTCCAACGAGCTATCGTGCGCCCCAAACAGAGATCATATGCCAAAGTTACGCCCCCGGGAAGTTGATACAACAAACTACCCAAAATGGGGTCCACAAAACTATTGGGTTTTCATCTTTCGAGGTTAGGGTTTTGGATTTTATTTATGTTAAAAATGCCTTTAGAGCCTCATTGTAATCATCTTCTTGCGAATGCGAGTAGCTGTCACATCTCTTCTCAGAGATAAGCTGCCACCATTCTAGCGAGTCTTTGACTCTGTATTTCTACAGTTTTGTACATTTCACTCATTAATAGAAATTGTGTATTATTGTATCTTTGTGTTTATGGTTGCATCTATGATATATTTATGTTATATTATTGGGCATCTGAGATATCTTTTTACATTTATTTACTATATCTCCTCTCTCATTTTGTGTCGAAAATAATCCGAATCAACAATAGTTAGACCCTTAAGACCTATTTTTTGGATTTAGACCATGGCTAGGAATCCAAGAGCCATCCCCTCTTTCATGCACCCCGACCTTGAAATTATATCCTCATAGCACTCATGGGAAAATGATTCATTTTATAGGGCTTGTGTGGTATTTCAAGGGCTCACACATAGCCCATGAGCCCTAGAAGAAATAATTAGGGTTGAAGGTCGTGGTTCTCAGTGTTGTACCATGGTATGAGCCAAATACCCATCCATCAAGTGCATCAAACCTTTAAATAGTTCCCATATACCAATCTTAGAAAAAATAGTTCCTATGTAGGGCATGTGTGGTGGGTTGGGACCCCTTCACATGGTGCATGAGCTCTAGAAGCATGTTCAATTATGACTTAAGCGCTAGTTATTATGCTTTTAACTATATGTCGTGTTTTAGGCACCAATACCCACACCTTGAGATTGTAAAAATGGTACACATGTCCCTCTCATAAGAAAAAGATTCCCTCTGCATTGCCCATGTGGTCGTTTAGCACCTTGTGTATGGCCCACAACCTCTAGAGGCAATAATTAGGTCACAAGCCCCTAGTTTTTAGCATCAAACCATGGTTTGGGACTTGATACCCATCCATCATGCACCAATCATTGCAATAGTGCCCATATCCACTTGTAGGTGAAAGATTTCCTCTATGGAT
>JZKD02S1695220.1:95804-116324 GCA_000966675.3 Picea glauca | reverse complement strand
ATATATATATATATATATATATATATATATATATATATATATATATATATATATATACACCTTAGGAAAAATATTCAGTGTAGGGAATGTGTGATAGTATGGTGCCTGCACATTTCACACAAGTCTTAGAAGAACAATTTAGAACCTAATGTCTTAGTTTTCGTTCTGAGACCATGGTTTGGCCCCTAAGACCCATCCCTTATGCAGCAAACCTCAAAGTAGTGCCCATACCCTTCTTTTATGTGAAATATTCCCTCTTTTGGGCCTATGTGGTGGTCCAAAGTCCTACAATACAACCTGCAAGACGAAGTAGTACTAACTAGTGCCTAAGACCTCAACTTTTTACCCTAAACCATGATTAGGCTCTAAAGGCCAAATCTAGAAATGTTGCCCAAATACCACTCTTTAACCAAAAGATAAATGTCATAAAGGGCCCATCATAACCCATGGTAAATTATCATTGTATTGAAAAGTGCATGCTACATCCCATAATGATGTAGAAGTGTTATGTGAATAACACATATATCATCCATGTTGATAAAAAAAAAATTAATAATATTAAAAATAGAATTTGAATAACATGTAAAAATCAACATAAATTCATTTTAAATTAGAACTATGTTAAGGGTAAACAAATAATGTGTTCTAAATGTTTATGACATATTTTAAACTTTTTATCTTTGTATTTTTTTGTGTTTTTTTTAACCAATCTTATTTAAAATGACTAAAATTATTAAAATTACAAATTTGAATTTATATAAAAATAAAAATAAAAAAAATGCTAAATTTATTTTTGTATTCAAAAATATAATTTAAACAATAAAAATTTATGATTTCACCAACAATTATATTATCAAATTCAATTAATGATTAATAATTTCCCACCCTTGATAACAAAGTTCAAAACCTAAACATTTAGAGTAGGTCAAAAACAAATCCTCAAGATGCGAACAAACATTTCCGTATGTTAAAAGCTCCAGTATCATATGTTTGCCTTTCTTCATTCCCCTTGCCGGGAAGCGTAACTTGCGGAAGACTCCATTTTTTTCCGCGCCTTTTATGACGAGGTGGGTAAGCCGGTGAACAGCGAATTGTCTTTCCGTGTTTCCATTAATTTGTTTTATTTTTTTTATGTTCATAGTATCGACTGAGTTGAGGTTTCAACTGCCCCCGACTTAGTAACACTATAGCTTTCAACGTAAAAATACTAGGTTGGGGTTAGGTTTTGGAAGCTCATGACGGTAGGGATTAGGTTTTGCAAGTTCTTTGAGGCAAAACGGGAGTCGCCGCATATAAAAGCCCGCAGAGCATCACATTCAGCAGTACCAAGCAGAATCTGAAAGGAAGGGCTCGGGACTCGGGACTCGGGAATAGTTGTAGAAAGAAAGATCATCTCATCGGGATTCGGGAATTCTTGTACAGAAACAAAGATCGTGTCATATCAGATCACTGGATTCGTCGTCCGGAAGTATTCCAGCTTGTAGAAAAAGATCATATCAGAAAGATGGCGCTGCAAGGACTGATGAGCTTTGAGGGGATCAAACACAGCAGATTTTCGAGCATTCATCGGAGGCCTAAGAGTCTAGATGGAGATCAACTCGGGCATCATCATTTTGTTGGAGTTAAAAGCCCAATTCATGAACTGCCTGCAAAAATGGAGGAGAGAATTTGGCCGAATCATAAGTCGAATTGTAAGGAGGAGCAGCAGCAGCTAAGGAAACCTGTTTGGGATTGCGAGAGTAGTTTGTATGATTCGTTCGAGTTGTCTACATTTTCTCAGCAACTAAATCGAGCCATAGCCGCAGCATCCACTCCGTCTTCTCTCATGAACAATCATCATTTAATCGGTGGGATCCGGAGTTTGTCGCTGCCACACTACGTCTCCACTAAAAGCACCACCATTAGTACGGAATACCAATACTCCCCACTGAAAGTGGTGAAGGAAGAAATTAGCGTCCAGGAGGAGAAATTAAAATCCAAGGTTGTTGAAGGGAATACAAATCAAATTAGCATTCACGATCGCCACCAAAGAGTTTCACAGAATGAGGTTGAGCGCCAACTGGACACGCGACAGATTCTGAAGTCGCAGAACAAAAGAATGGGATTTACCGTCTCTGTACAAAGGCTGTTTACGAGACTATTCCACAAGAAGGCCGCAAGCTGCAAGCCGAAAATGAAGATGGAAGCTGAAGCAGATGATCAGTATTATAATCACCATTCTCGGGGTTTATCGATTCACAGATCTGAATTTGATCCCAAGGTTAGAAAGACGGCCTCTAAACGAATAACCCAAGAAAGTTTACGATGTCTAATGTGCAGGGAAACAGTTGGATATTAATTAATGATATGGCCATGGTCGGCCCATGGTTTTATGAGGAGCAATAAGCATCTACAGTGATGATTTATTGGGTGGTCTATGTATATGGGGTAGTGTACATCACTGCAGAGTGAATATGTTTTTTTGTCTAATTTTATTGCTTTGTTTCATTTTATATGTAGATACTTATCTCCATTGTAAATTTAATGAAATTTAAATGTAAATACTGGGATTTATGTGTTTTAGTTTGAAATTTTCTTCAGCCCACGTGCTCTATGCCATATGCAGTACGTTTGAATGAAGTGCATTTTACGCAATTGAAATTATATTTTACACTAATTTCTTTCCATCGTATCGTTTTCTCCTTTTACGTAATTTCTTCACAGTTGTCTTCTCTGTTTTCCTATTCCATGCCGTGTCGGATACCTTTCTTGACCTTGACGGCATTTACATCTTATCTTCAGGAAGCCATATCTCTGGAGATTTACCGAATTTATATCATGGATCATGATTTTATTATAATGTTACTGTTCATTACACCGCCAAAGGTGATATCTAGATAGCATATTTAATTATCTTTTAATTATAAATTCTAATTTTATGGTTATTCATTGAAGATGTAATAAAATTTTATGTTCATAACTTTTTTGCATTTTTTAGGGCATCAATTAACCTGTTTACTTTTTAATATTTATTTAATATGATTAGAAAATTACTATATAACCATCTAATTGCCAAATTCAAATGATTAACAAACTTAATTCCAACCCTTTCATATTCTCCATTTGTTCATGAACCACAAGTTTGCGACTGTGCTAATACTAGCACAGCCACAATTACGTGGCTGATTAACGCCAAAAGACATATTAAAACGAAACGCGGCCAGCACAGAAATGAAACTAAAGGCCGCCAACACAGAAATGAAACGAAACATGGTCAGCACAGAAATGAAATGAAACGTGGCCAGCACAGAAACGCGGTCACCACTCTATGCGAATATCTTAATATTTTTTAATCAGGAGACGTGGCAATAAGTTAGTGAACACAGTAATTTTTAAACACGATTAGGTAAATGTAAAAAAGTAAACATATAAACGGATGTCTTTATAACAGCTGGAAGTTAATGGATGAAATCAGAACCATTCATTTATTGTGACGACTAAGAATATTCTAGGGATATTTAATCTAGTCCATAAAAAACGTATTAAAAACTAAAAACCTATAAATTACTTGGATCACGTTGTAACACCTGGATTTCAAAGTGCAATCTGAATCTTTTCATGTTGTGAGCATGATTTTTATTGAATATATTAAGTTTAGTAACAGTGCAGCCCTCGGGATTTGAAAAGCCATAAGCATAGGTCGTGTGTTTTCACGTCGCCAACTACCGATCTCGCAGTACGAACTGATTTAAAGCACGGCGGATCCCACGGGAGATGGGAAGGAAGTCGGTGGAAAAGTCATGACCTTGACGTCTTAATGAAATCCACTAACCCTATTCTGTTGCTAGGCGTGAACTAGATAGTAAATATTGTTACTGCTGAGGAAACAGATTTTACACGGCTGGATATACTATTGCTAGCTGCAATAAATAGATACATAAGGGACGGAAACGAGTCCAACCTACCACTATGGCTTTCTACTGATTGATTTGTCGTATGCTATTCTCAGCTGGGAACAGCTCACCCTCACCCCTCGCGGACTTTCACAGTTTGAGCAAAGATATGAATTAACTTGTTCCGTTGCTGCACAGGTCCTATTGTTTACAGCACGCTATTGGTCTGCTATAGAGAGGGGGTGATGCATCTGAGTCAGTGTAGAAACAATCCGAAACATGGCCCAAAACTGTGGTTACTTTGAGCATGCGTAACCCGAATTATGGCCTGAAACTGTGGTCGCTTTGAGCATGCGTAACCTGAATTATGACCTGAAATTTGTATTTTATTGTTTACAAGAAAGCAGAAGAAAACCGATAATTTTGCTAGCTGTGTGCCTCTCTGTATAAGAACAAATAAATTTATTGATTTGTATATCCCAACACCTTTGACAACTCCCTATGTTATGTTTAGTGGTGTTTTGAATAAAAAAAAAAATTGACAGTGATGACGGTAAAGCAGTTCATGGATTTTGCTTTTCTTTTAAGTTTTCGGTTGACTCTGGGTGGAAGGGTGCAAGTATCAGAAATCTCAGGAAAAGACTGAACCAAGTACAAAATACAAATCACAAGGTAAATGTCAAAACAATTCTTCATGAGCTAGCCAACCCCATCAATAGTCAAGCAAGCAACTGATGCATCCTTTTCAATGTAACATCTTCCCAATATTTGGATCTTGGCTTTCCCCCAGAAATTGGACTTGACTGAATTTACAAGTTCCCAGAACAATATAAAGTAAGTTATAACTTTTTACTTTTTCCATTTTACCTTAAACTTTGGAGGTCATTTTCTCAAATTTGCCATTTCTTATGACTTCCTAAGCTTTATGATATGTTGGTCAACCTCATTGAAACATGAACACAAATTAATCCATCCAAAATACCAATGCATATGCATCATTATCATCTTAATTATATATTTTCCAACAAATATATACAATATCAACTAGACCATCACAAGAACTAATCATGCTAAATCAAGGATCACCAATGTCACACAAGAACATCTAATAATACTAAATAAATTATCTATAAGAAAAACATCAATGCCCATCACGAGTTAGACATTCAAAAACATCAATGTCCATCACGAATTAGACATTCACATAGATGTCTAGGGCTAACATACACATTTCCTAATAGTAAAAATTAAAATCATCAATCAACATCCAAGTGAAGCCATATCATCATCAATCAAACGGGGGTAAAGCTTTTCCATTTTTTATTCCAAATTCATCTTTTGTGTCGAGTTTCCCATGGAACTTGACCCAATTTATTACTTTATTACACATATGCTAATGGTTGTTGTCAACTATTGCCAAGGGTTTACTGAATTTTTTTTTATTTTCCTTCATTTGTATAGTATTAGATTCCAACACGTAACTAGGGTTAGGTAAATATTTCTTAAGAAAAGATACACTAAAAACTTCATGAATTTCCACATGCAATGCTAAGGCTAGTTTGTAAGCCATGGCATCTCTTTGCACCAAGATCTTGAAAGGTCCACAACATTTAGGTGTCAATTTCTTTCATTTCCTCATGCACAAATAACTCGTTTTTGGCTTAACTCTAAGAAACAACTTTTCTCTATCCTTAAAACTTAAACTTGATCTTATTTTGTCTACATAGTTTTTTTTTTGGCAGTCTTAAGCAATCTTAGATTTTGTTGAAACCACTTCAATATATTTTATATTTCTTCGAGAGTATCCTACTCTTGATTTAGTCATACTTCTAGATTATCCCAACTCACATGAGAGTTGTGGTTCTATTTGTATAATGCTTCAAACATTTTTTCTTGATAAGGTGATGATATCCGTTATTGTTGGCAAATTCCACTAAAAGTAGGTATCCCTCTCATCATCTTGGTTGCTTCATCACATACATCCGGAGCATGTCTTCAAAACTTTTATCGACTCTTTCTATGTGCCCATCTATCTTTGGATGGTAGGATGTACTAAGACTTACTTTCATGTGTAATTCATGAAACAAACTTTGCCAAAACTTCAAAGTAAACTTTGAATCGTGATATATCACAACTACTTTTAGTACACCATGCAATCTCACTACTTCTCGAATGAAAATGTGGGCTATATCACATGTTGAATGAGTATTCTTTACTAGAATGAAGTGATCTATCTCTATCAATTGGCCAACCACCATCAATATCAAGTGATTACCTCTAAAGGTGATTGATAATCTTGAGATGAAATCCATAGATATTTATTTCCATTTCCAAGATGTTATATTCAAGGGATTCATTTTTCTAGTTGGATGTTGATGTTCCACTTTTATCCATTGACACTGCAATCATCAACCTACATATGCGGTAGTATTTGATTTCAAACTAGGCTAGTAGTACAGTTCGTTCATACTTTAATATGTCTTTTGGTACTATGGGTTTCTAGAATAAGGAGCATCATGTGCTTCATGAAATACTAGTCTTCTCAAGTGCTTGTGGTTCGATACATAAACTCTCTTCCTTCAAAGAAATACCCCATCTCTAGTGAGATGATAATCATCATAGATTTTTACTTTATTTTCTATCCAATCCTTCCTTCATAATAATTCTTGGTATACTTCTCCATGCATTTACCTTCCTCGAATTGCATCATGATTACTACTATTAAGTCTGATTAAGCTTGGGATATTACACCTATATGACATCTCTGGCTCAAGGCATTAGCCACTAGATTTTATTTTCCTTTTATAATTCATGGTCATAGTTACTCAGGAATTCCACCCAACAATAATGCATGGAGTTCAACTATAGTTGAGTTTGCAAATGCTTTAAACTTTCATTATTTGTTCGTAGTTAATTTTTTCTACCAATAAAGTAATGTCGAAATGCCTCCAGAGCATGCATTACCAAAATAAGTTCCAGAGTAAAAGTTGGGCACTTTCGTTAATGGGTACTCAATTTCATTGACTCATAGCTTACTACTCTTCCTTCTTTCATAAGAACTCCCTTGATGCCTTCCCTACTTGCATCAGTGCATACCGGGAAATCCTTGTCAAAATCAAGATGTACTAACACTAGCATATACATGAGTTTTTTCAGCTCTTGAAATATTTCCTCGTGAAGGGTTGTCTAGAGAAACTTAACTCCTTTACCCTGCAAATTTAACAATGGACCTACAATCCTTGAGAAATTCTTAACAAACCTTCAATAATACCCTAAAAATTCAAGAAAATGTATTACATCTATTGCAATTCTTGGTGTCGGCCAACTAGATTTGGATTCTACTATAGTACACTATACATGTGGCTTCCTTGCTACATTGCAACCACTGAGGGTTAGTAGGTCGGATGTCCCTGTAGAGTTTCATTTGACTACCATAGACTTCAAACTCCTCATTCATAGCATGGATGGTGCTATTAATAAAATGGGTGCCTTGGTCACTCATGAGAATCCTCGAACATCTAAATCTTGTAATCACCTACTCAAATAAGAAGCGTGTTGATGTTTCTGCACTGCAATCTTTGCATGGTGTTGCTTCTTCCCATCTGGTTAAATATTATGTCGTAATAATGATGTATCTTGCTCTTGACCTTCTTGTTGGTGGATTAATAGGTCCGAAAAAATCTATTGTCCACTTGTCAAATACCTGAAGAGTTACTTGGGGTCTTAAGGGCATATCATCCCTCCTATTGAGTTTTCCAACTCTCTGATAGACATCACAATTATGGAAATATTATTTTCCATCCTTATGAATTGTTGGCCACCATAAATCTGCATGTAATACCTTCTACATTGTAGCCTTTCCTGCATAGTGTCCTCCAACTATACCTTCATGAGCTTCTGGTAGAACCATGGGTCCTTCATGCTCCATCACACACCTTCTCAAAATGCTATATCCTCCCAGCTAGTATAAATGACCTACAATTAGTTGATAGTCTTCAACTCTGACTACTAGGTTTTTCTTCTGCACGGTACTAAACTCCTTTGACACAACTCATGTGCTCAAGAATTCAACGATATCATCAAATTACTCATCATCTATCTGAACTGAAAATAACTATGCATCAAGGAAGTTGTCTTCTAAGTTAGTAGGTTCTTCTCCATTGGTTATCCTTGATAAGTGATCTGGTCCGATCATTCAATTTCCCTGGTTTAACTATTACTTCAAAATCAAATTCATAGAATAATAATAGCCATCTACAGATCCTCCCCCCCAACATTGGCTTGTTGAATAGATATTTGAGGGCAGAATGATCTGTGAACATTTTAAATTGCTTTCCCAATAAGTAATGTCTAAATTTCTGCAGTGCATACACCATGGCTAGACCTTCTCTTTATGTTGTGTTGTAATTATGTTATGAGTCTGATAACTTCCTTCTTGCAAATACTATAGGATGATCTAAGTCACATGCTCCTGGATGGGCCAAAATTGCTCCAAGTGCTATTGTTGATGCATTTGCATGCACATGAAATGTCTTTTCCCAACCAGGAAACACTAAAATAGGTGTTGTCACCATATTCTCCTTCAAAGTATCCAATCCTTGTTGGCAATCCTCATTCCACTGAAATTTGGTGTCCTTATTCAACATCTTCTCCATCAGCGTGGTAATATGTGCATACCCCCTGATAAACTTTCTATAGTACCCTATATGTCCAAGTATGGATCTTAATTGGTGCACTAACTTCGGTGGTGGTAAGTTCACAATTACAACAATCTTAGCAGGGTCAACCAATAACCCTTGTTTGCATACCACATGTCCTAACAATATCCCAAAAGGTGTGATGAAAATACATTTATTGATGTTTAATGAGATCTGACATTGCCTACACTTGTCCAACATTAGTCTTAAGACTTCTACATGATCTTTCAAAAGACTAAAAGCAGTCCAGTCATCCAAATATACTTCGAAGAACTTATGTATGAAATCTTTAAAAGCAGCTATGACCACCCTTGAAAAGATAGTTGGTGCATTCTTCAATCCAAAGGGCATAAATGTATACTAATAGGATCTCCATTCTGTGGAAAATGTAGTATTATGTCTATCCTCTGGAGCTATTTTAATCTGATGATAACTTGAGAATCCATCTGTGAATGAATATGCTTCATGGCCTCCCACATTCTCTAAGACCTCATCGGTAAAAGGGGTAGGGAAGGGATCATGTAAGAAAGCATCATTCAATTTCCTTATATCTACACAAATTCTTATTCCCCCTTGTTTCTTTTCCTAGACTACCATGGAACTGATCCATTCAGATTGTTCCATTGGCTCTATGATACCAGCTTCTAGCATTCAGTCAAGTTTTTCTTTCACTTTTTACGTATACACTGGATTCATCATGTAAGGTCTCTATCTAACATGTCTAGCATCTAGTTTTAGGGGTATCTTCATCTCACCCAACTCACCTGATATTCCTTTCATCTCTTTAAAGGTTGTTGGAAACAAGTCACTGTATTCGCGCAGTAATTTTGTTATCCTTTCTAGTGTTTGTTCATCCCAGTAGTCTCCAATGCTTTCCATTTTAGGGTTTTCTTCTATCCCAATGTTGAATTTCTTGACCTTAGTTGGTGCAGCAAATGCCTCTAAATTCATATATGGACCTTCCACCTCTTTTTCTCCTTCAATATTTGTTATTTGGATGTTGCGCAGATCATCTTCTTCTGGTGTATCCTCTGTGACATGATAACATGAGATTAATTCTTTGTCTGTTTACCTATTATGATGTTTATATTTTGTTATAATTTCCACCGCAGGTTCCGCAAAAAATATCATTCCCTGTATCATCTCCAGGGTTGAATTGATATTGGGGTTCTCATGCTCAAATGAGAAAGTTACCACAAAATTATGTTGTAATGATTTCCATTCTGTAGTGCCTCTACGCAATTCTTGTTATATGTAACAGTTCCCTAGTATCCCTTCCAATGTATGAATAAAGTAATGAGGCCATTCTTCTGGTAGTGTCAACCTCCATTGTGTCTGCATTTTACTATGTGCTCAGCTAGCATTCCTCGTCCATCATATTTTTGTAATATATTGGTCCCCTATTCTGCACCAAATCTAATGTGCAACAACCTTTTACACCAATACCATTCTTGAATAATTTCCTTGTGTGTACCCCACCATCTTGCAGGTGTTACCTTGAGTGAAATATCCAAGGCTAACAATCTTTGATTTTCCAAAACTTCTTCCTCATAATTTGTCAATAATTCTTCTAAGTCGTTCAAACCATGAAAAGTGGGAGGTTCCCTTACCTTTGTACCGACCCACCTTACTGCACACTCTATTCTTGTGCACCCCCTTGTGGAGACTTCATGTAGTCTCTGCTAACAGTTTTCCACACTTGTATCTGAGTTTGAGGCACACGATGTAACACTTCTCTAGTTGAGTACCCCATCTACAGTTGGGTTCACATAATATTCTTCTCGTGCGGTAGTCCTATATAACTGATTTATTTCCTTTAAGTCCATACATGTTGCCTCTACAAACCACTTTCCTTCTGAGGGATCCAATGGTGCAATCACTCTATATTCACCTGATTCAAAATTCATTTTCTGTGTCTTCAGGTTGATCACAACATGGTTATCAAATGCCTAGTCCAATCCAAGTAATGTTGGGTAGGGTGTTGTGCCATCTACTATTTCTATAACTTCGAAATCTGCCACAGTGCGCAATCCATCCAAGTCTACTGTCACACCTTTAAGTATTCCAATTGGTAACACTCTACGTTGATTTTCCAATTTCAACTAGACAGGTGAATACCCTAATGTGGGTTCCCCCATGCACTGCCATGTATTTTTAAGTAAGACATTAACTTCAGAGCCTAAATCAAGTATGACATCTCCCATATTGAAATCCCCAATGTTGGCATTTAACCTGAATTCCCTGTTTGTTCCTCTTCTCATATGGAGATGATTAATTGTCTTATGTTGTAACTTCCCTTCTACTTATGTGTTGCATCTTTCTAGCAAGTTCTGTAAGACCTTAATGGATGATGGATCATTTAATAAATTGACACAATATTGCAGAAAAATCTTTAGGTTACTTACTTTCTCTGAAGGTTTTCCTTTACCAGTGTGATCCATAGAAGGTGGAATTTCATACAATGGCAGATCCTGACTTTGTTGTGAAATTAATGTAGACACAATGTTCTCTTTTAGAATCTCCTGTTTGGCCTCTTGAAACGTCTCATTTTATTTCTGCGCGTCAAAATGCTTGTATGGCTCAGTGTTCTTCTTGACCCAATGGTGTTGAGATGGATCATGTTTTGTTGCATCAAATCCCGTCTTGGCTCCTCCTCGATTCACTATGTTGATATTCTTCCCATCATCCCTAGATTCTGTCGAAATCCACTGGACGTTCTAATTGTTTTGGTTCCTTTTTTCTTATGTTTTTCCCAATAATGTTGGGCAGTCTTCTGTGTCATGGTTTCCTGCGCGACAATACATACATGTCGCAGGTGGCAGTGGACAGTCTCTTGCATAGTGTCCTGGTTGTTGACAATTATGGCAGACTATTGGCCCTTTGCCTCATCCAAATCCTCCTCTTCCCCTACCTCCACCTCTGAATCCACCTCTATCTATGCACAGTGCATTGTATTGGGGTATCTGGTTATATTGCATGGTATTATATTGCGATTGTGCATTGTTGTATTGTGGTTGTGCGAGATTGAATTGTGGTTGTGTATTATTGAACTGCATTGTGGATTGTCATTTCATCATCTTTTCTTACACCCTGTAAGTATCTAAAGTTATCTCTCATCAATTCCATCATTCTACAGTCCTTGTCATCATGACCCACTGATTTGCAAAAATTGCAGTAAGAATTTTTTGGCATTGTCTTATATTGATCATACCCATGTGTCTTACAAATTTCACACCACGGTCCTCCTGTAGGAAAGGGTTTTGGCACCCCTGTGACCAAGTACTTCGCAAAGGTTGGACTTTCATTCTTATGGTGTCCTTATTCTTTGCATAACATACACCAAACAACTTCTCTCTTATCTTTCCCTTTATTCTGGTTTAACTTAAATGTCAGATTCTTCAGATCCTCTTTCATATCTTCTATTGTTGGTAATGTATGTTGATACTTATTTTCTTCCAACTGTAGGGCTACTTCCAGCACCTCTACCTGAGTTGGAAACTTTTATTTCCTCAAATGATACTTCAAGTGTGGTAATAGTGAGTTCACAAATAACTTCCTATGTTGTATGTTATTAATAGAGTACTTCAACTTACCTTTCAGACGTTTGAACTTTTGATCAATCACCTAGACCGACTCACCTGGTTTCTACCCGATCTCGATCATTTCATTCATGTATTGGTCTTGTTAGCTTTGCTTCTGAAATTCATTTACCAACATCTTTTTCACCTCTGCGATAGTCTTTGGTGCTCCTTGTGGATTTTTTACATCAAGGATCATGTACCATTCTAGCGTGTGGTCTCTAAGTGTTATATCCAACTGTGTCACTTGTGTATCCTCATATGTGACCTACTTTGCTTCCCATATCTTTTCACAGATGAATAAATGCTTCTCAAGGTCCTTTGATGCCTCGCCACGAAACTCTGGTAATCTGATAGTGGAATCTACTCCTGCCATTTTGAAACATGTTTAACTACTGCCTTCACGCGTTGTAGATAGTTGACTGCTACTTCTTGAACCTGTACCCCCAATTGGTTGTCCTCTATTGGACCCCCAACCTGCTACCCCTCTTCTACTAAAAAATAGTTATCTAAAAGCTGATGTTCCTTCAGGTGTATTAGGCACACATGGGGTTGTAGGTTCCACACTAACTGTGATATGGACTGGAGTTTTGCCTTCTGCTCCTGACCCTAGACCTCTTGTTTTCCTTTCATATGTTGCGCACAGGATTTCCTCAATCTACTCCATATCCCGAAGATCCTCTACCTCTTCTTCATCGCTCGCCAAGCCTTCTCTGTCGGCTATGACCCTCTTTTTGTTATTCATCTTATATTGGTAAGGTCTACCGCTGCACTTCGTTCCATCTTTTTCCATTATTTTCTTTGTCTGGTCCTCGTCCATCATGATTGGGTCCATGGCCTCCTTCTGCTTCCCCTTATCCATCTCCCTGTCCATATCTCAGATTCATGTCAGTGCTTCCCCCTTCCCCCATGCGCGTAGGGAAGTTTAGTTGTTTGATTCCATGGTCATCATGTTAGAATATAATGGATGTGCTCATTTTACCATTGACAATATCGTTATTGTCACCCAACCATAGGCTGAAGCCACCCTCCGAGCACCTTAACCTTGACAGAGAATCACTCTGGAAGCAAACCCTAGGCTAGATAGCCAAACAAAGAGTAGCACTCCTTTCCCCAAGGATAACTCACCAACAAGAGATGATCAGATATTCCAAACCCTAACCAAGAGATAGTCCAAGCCAAACATGATCTGCTAGTTGTAGCAGCTGCAATGGCAGCTCTCCTCCAAACCTGGGCACAAAACTGGGCACTGTAGTGCGCACAAGTGCTTCTCTGCAATTCTGAGACTGCTTGCCATAATGAAGACCGACCTCCTATATTTATAGTAATTTTGGCTAACTGCCCGGGCCGACTTCTCATTTTGGGTATCTGTCTGTTCAGTATATATTATTTCTTATGGCTGACTTCTTCTCTTGGAGGCTAATAACCTAATACAAGTTATCCTCTTGAGCCGACTTGTCTTCTAGGGTTATTAGCCAACTCATTAGGGTTTATTCTTTCTTCCTGTAATATTCTATTCTCGTTAGGTTTACATGTGGAGGTAAATACCTCCCGTAGCTACCATAATATCAACACTCCCTCCTAGCTAGGGAGGTATTATAGGTAATGGTATTGAGCACAAACATACCATTCACCCGGTAGCATCAACATAGTTGTATAGACTATCTCATGACTAGATCATGAGCACCATCATCACCATCAGTGTCATCAGTTGCATCATCTCTCGAAACCATACTCCATCTAAGTAATTAGACATGATGTTGGATAAGTCACTCACTCCACAGAGTGACACAAGATCCATTCTTCTAATCCGAACATAATTCCTAGAAGAGTAAATGTCCTGAACCATTTTTAGTCTGGGAAATCTTTGGCCATTGATCATCCATCTAGTTGATAATCATTTCCAACACTGTCGATAGTCTTCAAGGCAATCAGAACAATATCATTCAATATAACACAATTGTGTCTATCCATAGTAGTACATAACTACAATCTAGTGGTACACTACCACACCAAGTAGCACACAGGTACTCGATCAGTGACGTATAGTCACAAACAGTGGAACACATCCATCACAATAGTATACATCTACTGTCTAGAGACGTACAGTCTTCATAACAATCATCTGATATCAACCTGCACAGAAACAATGTTATGATATAAATTGAATCATCTGGGCCATTCTTCCACTCACATCTGTGACATCTGGAAGAGTATCTGCCCTAAAAAGGGTAAGACATCAATGATGAGTTGTCTAGACTATTCTTCTCAAGCAAGGAAGAATAAATGTCTTGATTTCTGAGCCTGACCATTCCCCGCCCCGGGTCATTCCTCTGACACTAAACAAAGTGTAACCTGGAGAGAATGAGTCTTCCCTAAGGAATGTTTGTCCCTGATTTCTAAACCTGGACCATTCCCCACCCTGGGATATTCTTTTGGCACTAAACAAAGTGCAACCTGGAGAGAATGAATCTACCCTAAGGAATGACTGTCTGGACCATTTCCAAAGGAAATGATTGTCCCGCACAAACCTCCAAAATGGACCATTCCCCATGTTAACCACAACGGGAAATCATTGTTCGGTGAGGCGAGCCATTCTTCTTGAATAACCCTCAAGAAGAGAGACTACCCTAGACCACTTCCCATGTTAACCACAATGGGAAGTCATTGTCTATGGTACATCAACAATCTCGACCATTTTCTGAACTGTAAAATGATTGTCCATCAATCAATAATACATTAGTGCTCCCTCCCAACCTGGGAATCATCTCTTCCTTTTTCAATAAGGAAGTCATCTCCACGAGCTCCAGCTTGAGTACGCAAAATCTTTCATCTTGGACAAAAGCTTTACCAAAATGTCTGCTTATCTGCTCATTTGTGGAGATATGTATTGGAGAACCACTTTCTCCTTTTTGGACTTCATCACGGATAATGTAACGCTTGATTTCAAATGTACTTCGGCCTGGAATACTAGTTTTCTCTGAAGGGCTCATGTAGCTCTGATCAATAAAGTATATCATTGTTGGAAAACTGAAACATGTCCATGTGGCACTTCTTCTGTCATCATGAGATGTTTTTCATGGATTAGCAATCCATCATCCTGATCTTCTGAGTAATCATTATGATACAATATCTCTGTTTATATAAAATCTTCACCACGCTTCTGCTATGCATGGGAGGTTCTCCACCAAGTTATCTTCTTTCATCTGCATACAAGGGTCTCTTTCTGGTATTCTTCAAAGTCTTGAGGTTTCTCTTCATATGCTCTTTGCTCAATTTCTCTAGAGAACAACTTTTTCATTCATCTGATGTCAATTGTGGACGATATAATGGCTCGTGTAGAGGTATGTCTGGTTTACAAGCAATCATCATAGTCTTCTCCCTCCATCTAGGAGAACCTCTAGTTCTGGATCTCACAATGATTACATTCATAATTATTTCATACATTGTTCTTCATCACAACTTTCAGTTCCTCCGCTTGAGTGAGTTCATATCAGGTTGGTAATCTTGTGATTCTCGATATAATGACTGTTTGTTATGGCTCTTCTTTCTTTCTTGGAATCTTCATGTTCTTCCTTATGTTTCTCTTTAGCACTTGGTTCCATGGAGTTTTCTATAGATTCCATGCTCTGAAGATTCCAACTTCTTCCTTTCATCATAGGATCATGGATGTGGATGGACAACCAGGGATACTTTAAGGCTTCTCTTCAAAGAAGTCTTCTTCTATGGTTGAACTAAACATGTACTGCTTTTCATGTTTTCTACCATGGATATATACTTCATCATCTTCAATGGATCATATGATTAGCTCCCTCCTAATCCTTACTTCATGTATGAATGCATGCTCTTATTTTTGGTGATATATAATTGGCTCCCTCCATCTAGGGGAGTCCATGCTTCTGTATGCATCCTTATTCCCTTCTGCAAAGTGTTATAAGTCTTTCTCCAATTTCCTCTTGATTATTGACTTCTTTCTGTCTTTGCTTCTTCTAAGTCTCTTCAGGATTGATTCTGATTTCGGCTTATCTTGTAATAGCTTCCACATGATTTGTTTGATGTATTTCGTCCTTTCATGTGTATTATTTGACTTGTATAATGATAGAAATCCTTGTTGATGTTTGGACAACATCGGGAAGACATTCTCTAAAGATAATAATTAATAATATAATTATTATTGATTATTAAAATAGTATATAATAAGTAAATGATAATAATAAGTAGTTATTGATTATTCAAGGGACACATCCTTTCATGGATGGTCACCTTATGTTCCCTATATATGGAACACTCATTATTGAATATCGAATATCCATCATATCTCATATGAATAAAACCAACATGGTATCAAAGCGAGACTGGGTTGTCTCCCTCACGGGAAGGCCCAGGAAAATGGGGCAATCCATGCCTGCTAGAGGGCAGCTGGTTGTGCAGTAAACTGTGGCGGGCAATGCTTTTATACGGATTTCCCTGCATGGCTAAACTCGAGTCGAAACTCGCCTTCGGTACGAAGGTAACTTCTATCGATCTCTCTGGAATCTCCATTGACGGGATGATGGGAGTGGATGAGTGCAATATCTTCCAATCTCCGAGCAAACTTACTACAAAAGCAATAGTCCAAGTAATTGTTGATCATCCCGGGATCGTCAACACAAATATTGTGAGGGGAGTTTTACCCAGTTAGAACGAAAGATATTATTTTGTGCCACTGTAAGAGAGATACGACGAAAAGGATAGTCAACAGGATGTATATATTACAGTTTGAATTGCAAGCCAAACAAAGCTTTTGCACAAGTTGTCGATAGTGATAAATGTCTCCAAGTTTGGGATAAGACACTTGCGCTTTTAGGGATACCTATGGACTGCATTCAGAGAAGCGCCCATCAAATTATGCCTCTCGCATATTCGTTTGACCTGTGATTGCCTATAGATGAAAAATAATATATCCATACAAAAAATATCGAAGAAAAACAACAATGATTTCTCAATGAATAGCTATCTCGAGCCAGAGTTAACACTTTTGCTACAGGTTTCTGAAAAGTGAAATTGTTGTTGTTGTGTGGAAAGTTGACACTGTCGTGATTGGGTAGTTGTCTCAGGCCAAGATAACTTTTTTTTTATGAGTCTGTGGAGAAGCAATATTATTGTTGTTGTAGAGGCGACGCCATGCTGAAACTTGAAGCTACACTTGGAAGCTTTCTTCACATGCGTCATACTTAGGCTTGCACAAGGAAAGTATGGTGCATCATACCAACAACAAGAAGTTACAGTGGAAGCACTGGTAGACTTCTGCAGACAACTAGCATTTATCTTTGAGATGTGTGCAAATTTTGATCAAGAGTATCGAGTACAGTATGAAGAAACCCTCATTATCTTAAATAAAGTGCTCCAAGAAGTAATGACATGTCACAAATCAAAAGGTTGTTGTAAATGAAGAGAATGTTGAATAACATCATTTCGTTAGTGAAGGAACTCCATAATGCTACAAAGCAGCAGCTCATGTGGCATCTTGGAAACCAAAATTCGTTGGGTATATTTGTATAGAAAAGACATAGACCCCAAATTGCATCGATCACACTAGATTGAGGGTGTCACCCACCAATTGTGTTTGAAACCCAAATCACTTGTTTAAGCCTTTTTCGCATCAGAGTTTGGGGGATTGGTGCTACATTGGGTTCGAGGAAAGGTGAGTCTTGAATTCACTATTATGGGATGAGCAAGGATGAATCACCTCATCTGGAAATATTTCAGTAACTACCTGGAGCACAAAAGATGACAAACAAGGAGTCACAATGGATAGCATTGTTTTTTCCCTTAATGCCGGTGTAAAAGGGATGAAAGGGGTTCTCTACAAGGACCTAATTCTAGGAAAATTAATGACAAACTATCTGTAGAAGACTTTTGATCCTATCTATTGTTGAGGCAGTCAAGGCGATGATTCATGATCAACATTTACCTATGTTTTTGTGGTCAGAGGCATCCATGACTGTAGTGTATGTTCATAACAAAAGTCTTTGAGGAACATGACTCCCGAGGAGGCCTTCACCGGAGTGAAGCCAGAGGTTGGACACTTCAGGATATTTGGATGTCCAGTATACATTCATATACCCAAAGAGAAAAGGACCAAGCTAGACCCTTCAGGAAGAAAGGGTACATTTGTGGGGTACAATGAATCTTCAAAGGCATACCAGATCTACATCCCTAGTCAAAGACAGATTGAGGTGAGAAGATATGTTACATTTGAGGAGGAGGTAGCCTTCATGATATCTAGATGATCTCACATGGATATTGATAGTGAGAAACAAGAAGAGATGGTTCCTTCTCCCCCTCACCCTCCAACAGTTCAGAGGGAGACAATTGAGCCTATTGATCCCATTGATCTTGTACCTCTAGTTGATATTCCCAGAGATATTGTAGTAGGTCAGAAGAGACCTACATGGGCTCTTCAGAATCTGCAGGAGGCATAAGGACATGCAACTCCTCATGGTACCTTCCAAGAGAGAAAGAGACCTTAGATATATTCATGCTATGCCACAGTTATGAGCCACATCATTCATTTTGAGCCTTCTTGTTATGAGGAGGCAACTAGTCATCCAGTATGTAGAGATGTCATGATGGAGGAGTATCAATCCATCATAAAGATTGATGTGTGGTATATTGTTCCGAGACATGAAAGGAAGTCTGTAGTGACTTCCAAATGGATCTATAAGATAAAACATACAGCTGACGGAAGCATCGATAAGTACAAAGCAAGTTTTGTTGCTACAAGATTCTCTTAGATGGAGGGAATAGATTATGAGGATACATTTGCTCCTATTGCTCGATACACTTCTATTCAAATGATTATTGCCCTCGCAACATCCATGGGTTGGAAAGTACATCAGATGGATGTGAAGACAACCTTTCTCAATGGAGAGATTGGGGAAGAAATATACATCGAGCAGCCAGATGGTTTTGTCATACATGAGAAGGAGTCTCATGTGTGTAGGTTGAAGAAGGCCTTGTATGGACTCAAGAAGGCACCTCGAGATTGGTATGCGAGGATTGATGGACACCTGATGATTTTGGGCTTCAGCAAAAGTGTTGTTGATCCCAAACTATACTACAAAACTGTTAATGGTGAGGCCCTGATTTTGGTCCTCTACGTTAATGATTTATTCCTCACAGGTACATAGAACTTTATTTTTCAATGCAAGTATGTGTTGGCCTCTGAGTTCGAGATGAAGGACCTTGATATGATTCACTACTTCTTGGGACTAGCAGTGTGGCAGAGAAATGATGAGATCTTCCCAAGTTAGGGGAAGTACACAGTTGAGATATTGAAGAAGTTTGAGATACTGAACTTCAAGCCCGTGGCTATACCAATGATGACAAATCTAAAGAAACTAAGTGTGTCTTCTTCCGATTTTGACGAAATTGATCTAACTCTGTACAGACAACTGATTGGATAATTGATGTATCTGGTTAACACCAAACCAAATATTTGCTATGCAGTGAGTGCACTTAGCCAGTTTATAAGTCAGTTGAGATAGACACACTAGATTGTTGTGAAACACGTGTTGAGATACTTGCGAGGCACAGTTCAACATGGTTTGAGATATAATTCCAGTATTAATATGATATGGTAGGAATATGTTGACTCATACTGGGTAGGGAGCGCAGTGGAAAGAAAGAGCACCTTCAGGTGTTGCTTTACTTTGGGATCTTTCATGGTTTCCTAGTGTAGCAGGAAATGAACTTTTGTGGCGTTGAGCACAACAGAAGCATAATACATTGCATTAAGTATGACAGTCCGTGAAGCAATGTGGCTTCACAAGCTCCCGACAGATCTATCTGAACATGTGTTGGATTCCACCATTATTCATTATGGTAACAAAAGTTGTGTGAAGATCTATGATAATCCAGTGTTTCATGACAAATCAAACCACATTGAGATCAAGTACCATTTCATCCGAGACATGGTGCAAAGGAAGGAAGTATTGGTGCAGTACCTTCCTACAGATGAGCAGGTTGTTGATGTTCTTACCAAACTAGGATGAAGTTTAAGTACTTCCGTGACAGACTTGGCGTGGGGTAGAATGCCTCCCTCACTGAGAGGGAGTGTTGATGTTTCCAGCTTCTCGAGACATTCTCCAGATCGTATTCCTATGTGATTGAGTTGATTTGATCTGTGATGACACTTATCCGAGAAGGGAAAAGTGGGGAACCTATCCGAGAAGGGATAAGTGTGGTTGGGATTATAACCCAACATCCCATGTGGAGAGCACATGAGGACATGTCAAGGGAGTTGACCCTTGACATCATACACTATGGGAGTTGACCCTAATGTTTCTAGAGGGTGTAGCCTCTAGAAGTCCACATGGAGTGCCATGTGTG
>JZKD02S1695220.1:58110-78668 GCA_000966675.3 Picea glauca | reverse complement strand
TGAGGAAATGAGAGGGCGGGGCATGTGGGTCTCATTCGAGAACCTACATTGCCCACCCTCCACTTCACATTTAGGGTTAGTTTCTTTTTTCTTTCTTTATTTGTTTTATTTATTTATTTATTTTATTCAAATAAAATTTAATTATTGTTTAGTTTAAATAATTTAGTTTTATTATTTATTTAAAAAAAAAATATTGAGTTTAAAAATAGATAAATAAAATATATATATATATATATATATATATATATATATATATATATATATATATATATGAGAAGGGAAGTGTATATGTTACATATATATAAATATGTATTTGTTATGTATATAATATTGTGTAATATTTTATATTATAATAGAACAAGAAATAGTGAATAGATTTGGTAATTTTAACATTAAATATAAACATAATTTAAGGTTAGGTTAAATGATTAATGTCAATCATTGTTATGATTAAATTAATATTATAAGTTGATAGTGTTAATGAATGTTAATTAATAAGATTAAGAGGGGATCTTACAACTAATTTTAAAGGATCAATTATGTAAAGAAGTTTTATAAGGATGTAAAGTAATAAAGGACAAGGTTTAGCGCTTCATTAAATGGGTAAGTTAGGGTAATCGATGAGTACACACAGTGCTAGCATAGCTAGAAAGACGACAAGTTAGTAACTTACCTGGACGAAGTCATCCAACTTAGATGCTTTAACCCTGACCTTAGCCACTCACCTTATAGGAGTAATGTTTGTTTATAGACAAGTATAAAGAACTTACGCATAACCCTATGTTTGAAAGTATAAGTTTGAGAAAATGTGGAATGTCTTAAACTCTTCCCTGATAAACATTTGGTTTGATGCAGATTCAGTTATCCAAGATGGTTAGGACTTGGGAAAATCGGGGCCAAGGGGCATCGTCGCAAGGACCACCAACGTCGGCGTTGCCACCACCATCGCTTGAATTAACTCTCATTTTATGCTCCTTAGAGGCTATTAATAGGAAATTAAATGGACTCCAGTCAACAAATGTCGAAGTGGAACCCACACCATCTGGAGTGGGTAACCCTGAAGCGTCAAAGGACTCAGAGGGAGGGCCTCCACCAAGAGACATCACCAGAGAACTGTAGAAAATCAAACTCCTAGAGTTTGTTGGGGGTTGTGAAAGTGAGTGCACAGAGGCATGGTTGGAAGGAATGACGCGATGTTTTGCCTTAAGAGACTATGCTTCCACATCAAAGGCGAAGATAGCGATGTTTTAGTTGAGGGACAATTCCTTGAACTTGTGGGGTAACTTGGAGAGGCAGTTGCACCTTACCCCAGACATAGTCTGATGGGAGATTTTTTAGGAAAGGTTCCAGAGGAAATATTTGTCTGCGTACTACGAGGAACATCGGGTAGGAGCATTTCATGCTCTAGTTCAGGGAAACAGGATCGTGGAAGAGTACAAGATCATGTTCATGGAGTTAGTAAAATATGTCTCATACATGGATATCGATCAACGACAATCATAATGTTTTGTGTACAAGTTAAACCCTAAGATAAGGGCCATGGTACAGATGTGGAAACCATCATCAGTAGCTAAAGCAGTTGAAAATGCTCGTTACGCAAAGGAGCATATGAGCTTAAACGAAGGCATCAGGTCAACCATTCCAAAACATCCTAGAATTGTGGGGAAGGCCCCTGGGACCTTCTCCAGGGGAGGAAGCTCTAGGCCACCTCCTTATGGAAATAGAGTCTCACCTAGAGCAGTTACAATAGGTATTTCAATGGCAACGAGTGCAACATCCCACTCATCGCCAATCGTGACATAAGCAAGTCCATGACCTTCTTGAGGCACAATGAATAGAGGCATGGGTTCTAGGGGAAGGAACTCATTTCAGAGACCGTCACAGGGCAGTGTGCAGGTTCCATTAGGTGTTACTTGTTGGGGGTGTGGATGACCCCATTACCAGTGTGACTGTCTAGAGTCGCAATCATGATTTGTGTATAGGGAAGGAAAGGCCCCGATGGGAAGAGCGAGTAGTAGCCACTGGATTTATGCAGTGGTTGATAACCGCCAGGTAGAGCATCAATCCACTATGGTGGAGTTGTCAGGTATGCTAAATCATGTCAATGTTAAAATTGTATTTGATTATGGTGCTACAGATAGTTTTATTTCATCTTGTGCATTAGAAAAGTGTGGGTTGGTAGCCTACGAGCATGATGAATTTAAACAAGTCGAGATGACTTCGGGGGGAAAACAAGTGGTAGGACCTAGCGTCAATAATTGTCTAGTAGACCCGAGAGTGTGTACTACTATATTGAAGGTGTACGTCACTACTCTAGGGACGTGTGACATAATCATTGGAATGGATTGGTTAGAAGCCCATCAAGCTATGGTAGATTGTTTCGTGAAAAGAGTGCTTTGTGTTGACGATGAAGAAAGGTCAGTAGAGATCCATGGTGTACAGAGGAAGGTGTCTCTACGCTTTATCTCGACCATGAAGGTTAAACATTGCATGAGGAAAGGTTGTTGATTATATGTAGTGGAAGAAGTCAATGAAGGGAAAGGACCATCCATGGATCAGTATTCAATATTGTCGGAGTTTGAGGATGTTTTTTCGAAAGAGTTTCCTGGGTTACCTCCTCAGAGGGAGCTTGATTTTACCATTGAGATAAAACCTGGTGCAGAGCCAATTTCCAAGACATCGTATAGGATGATGGTGCCAGAACTTTGTGAGTTGCAGATGCAGTTGAAGGAACTACTTGACTTAGGGCTAATAAGGCCTAAGGTCTCACCTTGGGGTGCACCAGTAATTTTTGTCAAGAATAAGAATGGTTCCTTATGACTGTGTATAGATTACAGGGACTTGAACCATGCTATAGTGAAAAACAGGTACCCAATGCCACAGATAGATGATCTCTTTAATCAGATGAAAGGAGCAACAAGTTTCTCAAAAATTGATCTGCGATCAGGGTATTACCAGTTAAGGATTAAGGAAGGTGACAATCCTAAAATTGCCTTTCAAACTCGATTTGGGCATTACAAGTTCTTTGTAGTACCTTTTGGTTTGACCAATGTGCCAACAATATTCATGAGCATCATGAATGGTGTATTCCGAAAGTACTTAGACCACTTTGTACAAGTCTTTCTGGATGATATCCTCATCTATTCCAAGAACTAAAGAGAAGATGATGAACACTTGCAAGTGGTGTTGTCATGCCTTAGAGAGAACAAATTGTATGGAAAGTTTTTGAAGTGTTCTTTCTTCCAGAAATAAATTCACTATTTAGGTCATATCATTTCCGGGGAAGGAATCTTTGTGGACCCAGAAAAGGTAAAGGCCATTATGGAATGGCCAGTGTCGAAAAATGCTCATGAGGTAAGAAGCTTCATGGGGCTAGTGGGTTATTATCAGAGGTTTGTGGAAGGGTTCTCTAATATAGCAAAACCCATCACCACCCTGTAGTGCAAGGGGGTCAGGTATGAATGGACAGAGGAATGTGATGTTGCATTCATCGAGCTTAAGAGGTTACTAACTAGTGCGCCAATTCTACGAGTGTTTGATATGGAAAAACACTTCACAGTCTACACAGATGCCTCGAAGCAAGGATTAGGGTTCGTGCTAATGCAGGATGGGGGAGTGATAGTGTATGTGTCAAGAAAGTTGAAGCAACATGAGGATCTTTATGCTACTCATGATTTAGAGTTGGCAGTTGTAATGCTAGCTTTAAAGCTTTGGAGGCATTATCTAGTGGGGCGAATCTTTGAGCTCAAAACAAACCATTAAAGCTTAAAGAATCTCTTCACTCAAAGAGATCTCAATGCCAAGCAGAGGTGCTGGAGTGAGTTTACGAGTGAGTACGATTTTGGAATTTCGTACATCAAGGGAAAGGATAATGTGGTCGCGGATGCCTTGAGCAGGAGACCACGTGTCTTCTCCTTAGTACCCTTAAAAGTTAATCCGAGGGAGCATGTGTTGGGGCAACTCCTTGGAGATAGTTTGTATTTAAAGGTTACTTCAACCCTCCAGAGTGGGAGGCATTAGATCCAAAGTATGAAGGATATAGCCTGGAAGCAGATGGATTATTAAGATATTAGGGAAGGATGTAAATCCCTGAAGGTGGGGATATTCAAAGCATCATAGTCAAGGAAGCCCATAGAAAAATTTATTGTGCACATCCGAGTATGAATAAAATGTATGCAGACATGAAGAATATTTTCTTCTTGGTAGGCATGAAGCGTGATGTAGTCCATTTCGTCGTTGAGTGCCTAGAGTGTTAACAAGTGAAGGTTGACCACCACCACATGGAGTTCCTATGTCCAAGTGGGAAGTCATGTCTATGGATTTTGTTGTGGGATTGCCACTCACATCGCACAGACACAATGTCATTCTTGTGATAGTTGATAAGTTGACCAAGAGTGCTCATTTTATTCCAATTAGAGACACTTATGATGTCACTCATGTGGCACACGTTTTTATAAGTGAGGTCATCTGTCTTCACGAGTTACACAGGAAGATCATTTCAAATAGGGACTCTCAATTCACCTATAGGTTTTGGACAAGTTTATAGTCAACGTTGGGAACTCAGTTGAACTTAAGCACACCATATCATCCTAAAACATATGGGAAAACTGAGAGAGTAAATCAAGTTATGGAAGACATGCTTAGGATGTATGTTATGGATAATCAAACCCATTGGGAGAAGTAACTACCTTTGGTAGAGTTCGCCTACAATAATAGTTTCCATAGCTCCATTGGAATGTCACCCTATGAATATCTGTATGGAAGGCCATGTAGGACATCATTGAGTTGGGAAAGGTTAGAAGACCGAGTGACAGTTGGGCCAAAATTGATTCAAGAGATGGAGGAACAGGTGATTCAGATTAGGCAACGAATAAAGGAAGCACATGATAGACAAAAAAGTTATGTTGATGCACATAGGACTGAGTGAAGTTATAAAGTGGGAGATCAAGTTTTCATTCATATCAGGCCTAATAAAAGTACCATTTGGTTCGGGAAGGGGACAAAGTTGTCGCCTCGATTTATAGGACCATTAAAATACAAGAGAGAATTGGACCCATTGCCTATCGTCTCGTACTTCCACCCCACTTGCATAAAACTCATAATGTTTTTCATGTATTTGTTCTATGTCATTATGTTGCTAACGAATCTCATAAACTAAATTGGAAGGAATTGCAGGTATCAGACACGGGAACCCTCATGGTCGAACCATTATGCATATTGGACTGTAGGGTCCGACAGCTCAGGAACTGTCTAGTAGACCAAGTTAAGGTCTAATGGGACAAGTATAGCCTAAAATCTGCTACTTGGGAGGATGCAGAGACCTTACGACGAGATCATCCCTCACTTTTCTGACCACCTCGAGAATATGTTTCTCGAAGGTGGGGTGTATGTAATGTCACCTTTTGACTTAGATAACTAGAATTACTTAAGGCCTAATCATCTTTTATTTTTTATTAATTGTGAAACTATTAATGATACACTTGAAATTTTAAGACATATGGACCTATGTGAATGACAATTCTATGAATGTTTATTGTTATTTGAATTATGATAGATATCATGCAATCTATTTCTAACTTGAAAAGTTTTAAATTTAAAGTTGTTGGTACGTGGATACTGAATTGAGAATATGATTAAATGAATTTACATGATAGTAATGCATAGATATGCATGAGTTTGTGTTATAGACTAATCTACAGGTCAATGGGCTATGAAAAAGCCAAAGGATATTGATAATGAAAGGTTGATGTCATGAACATCAACCAAGAAACAGTGTGGTATTAATCTTTGTATGTGAAATTATGTTGGTTCAAATGCATTGCTATGATATATGGACAAGTGCAGGTATTTTAGGTGGTGAGACTGCCTGAAACTGAATATACAATGAAAAAATTCCTAGCAACATAGTGCCACTGTATGGTCCATGGTAGGGTGTTGACCCTAGTTCTATTAGGAGGGGTAAAGGCATTTCCCACCGTGTATCCTCTAAAACCTGGAGTCATGGGAGGGTGGTGTTAGCTCACACTCCCCTAGACACGTGATGTTGACAACCAGTTGTCTGTTGGGGAATCTTGGTTAAGAGAGTTGACACTTCCGCTTACGGGTTCTATTTGGAGTTAGGTCAATATAGTTGACGCTCCAAGATAGTCCAACAAAGGAAGGATAGGGATGGAAGATGGAAGTAGGTTAGGGAGGAAGGATGACTAGAAGTAGTTGAGAGTGTGTGGGGATTTCATCTTATAGTATAATTTATTGATTTCTTTTTGAAAAATATGTATATATGTATATTTATAATTACTTAACTGAACTACAATTATTTAAGTGAATGTTGCTTGTGCTAAATTATTATAATTGAGGGATTTTGCAAACATTTTAAATGGTTTACTATGTTTTATGAAATGAATGGTCTTGTTGATTAGATTGGACACATACAAGAATTACTTTAGGTGTGATGATTATTGTCATTAATACATGTGTGAGTCATGTATGTGCTAGCTACACATGCATGCCTTGCACATGTACACTAGTATGTATAAGTGTTTTAAATTGATGATGTTGTTTATCTGATATGGATGTCTGAATCATGTGTCATTACCCTTGTATTGTAAATTACTCTAACTTCAAGACAAAGTTTCTTGAAGGGTGGGTATATGTAACAACCCAATTTTATTATTTATTTATCATAGTTGTTAATTTAAATTTAATTAATTATTAAAATAAATTCAATGCGTCTTTTTATTATTTTATTATTAAAAGGGTAGGTGAAGTAATTAATGAGGGGATAAGGTTGTTGGAAAAATTAATGAGGGGATAAGGCATTTGGGGAATTGAATGAGGGAGAGGGATTCAAGAGAGGAGGATAAGGAAGAGGGGAGAAGACTTGGAGAGGGGTCTTTTTGATTTTGGGAAAAATTGGGGGAAGAGGAAGGAAGGAAGAAATTCTGAGAGAGAGGGGAAGAAGGAGGAAATTGGAAGAACATATTTCTATGGGGAACTCTTACATGGGCATTATTGTTGCTAGGAACTTTGGGCTCGGGGGCCAGGAAACCACAAGGATTCATAGAGCTAGGGATTTGGAAAAGTTGTTCCTAGTTGGCTGGTAGGTTAATATTCAGTTGGACAGTTTGGGAAACAATAATTGAACCAGGGTCTAAATGAACCAACCTGTAGGTCGAGGTATGCATTTTATTATGTTGTTGTTTTTATTATGTCTATTTACCAGTTTATTCCTGGTATAAAGAAAATCATGAACTAAAATGTAGTTATTTCAGTAGGAAATTAGGAGGTATTTCTTATTTTATCGAGGCCTTGAAATAGAAGGCCTTACATGATGTTTCTCTTTGAATGTGGGTCATGACCCATGGTGATCATTGGTGTATTCCATAATGTCTCAACACTCTAAATCATTGTCTCTTATTAGGTTTTACTATGGTGTGTTTTTCGGGTTATTTGTATGCATAAATCCTTGACATTAAATCTATTAATCTGGGGGTGTAAGCTTTGAGGTGAAAGAAAAGGAAATGCAGGATTAAAACCTAACTTGTCCAATGGAATCAACTAACTAAATGGACTATCACCAAGCATTGCAAATTATCATTGGATTGTGGGACTTAATGTTTATTGGGTTCCAAACCACAATCTTTCATTATCGACAATGTTCATGTGGTTTTTCTTATATAGCTTATTGGGTCTTGATTCTTAAAAGGTTTTAATATTGTAGTGATATAAACATAAAACCAATTTGAAATTTAAATGGAATCAAGAAATCAATTCAACTAACACCACAGGATTGTATCTTAGCACTAGATTATAAGATTTACTAAATGCTGTTAAATTCTGAATCGTAATATTTCACTATTCTAAGTGTGCATATGATTTTATGTGAGTAGCAAATGAATCCTTGATCTTCAGTGGCTTGTTCCTGTAGCGACCAAGAAAAGAAATAACTATTAAACCTTTATTGAAAAAAAGACTTCAATCTGCACACTATTGTAAATTTATGAGTATATTTACTATGCAAAGAGAATATGAAATATTGAAAATGAACTATTTCTCTTATTCATGTGTTGACACAAAACACATTACAAACTTGCAATTAACATAGATAATTTAGCAATCTACAGAACACGAGGAAATCAATTGAAATGAAATAAAAATCACACATTAACTAGCTAACTAAATAAAAATATAGGTAGCAACGCCTTCCAGTGTGGTGGGCCCTTCCCAACTCATCAACGTTGCTTGGAGAAGATCAGATCAAGTTGTAACGGTGCACCACTATTCAATGGAATCAATCATTCATTTATTTGAATCCAACTTCAAATTACAATAATTTGCAAATGAACTATGCCTCTCTACCATAATAATCCCCTTCCTCTGCTCTCTGGATGTTTATTTATACAGATAAGAGCACAAACAACTTCCCCCAAATCATAACTTCGTTCAAACAAATTTTACAAATTTGGGAAACTGTTTATACATGAAATTTAGGTTTGACATCTTTGGAGAAATGGCCAAATCTCCCAATCCCTATCTTGTTTTGGAAATCTGCACAGGTGCTTCTCAATTTAGGGCATCCTGCACAAAACCCATGTTTTATATTTTCAAGATTCATCTTCATTTTCTCATAAAACACCTCAAAAGTTGACTCCCTAGAAACTCGTGTTAATTTTGACAAAAATGTTGACCATGAGCTAGAGGCTACCATGTGCGACCTGGGTGCGAACTAGTGAATACAAAACCATATTGGGGGTATTATCGACAAAATCCATGTCCTCATTTTGTTCCTGGAGGCGCACATATATGCTAACCATGGAGGTCAGGTGCATGAACTGAACGCTTAGTACAAGAATCATACTTCACAAATTGTCATCAGTAAAACCACATATAATCCTTCTTGATCATTAAAAATAAGTAGAATTGATGTTAATTAACCACTTAGCAAATGGAGGTGTATCATCGTGTCTTTATGAATAAGTATGGTGAAAATGAACAAAAGGATGCATTTAGATGGTCAAAAGAGTGATTGTGAATGATGGAAAAGGTGACTATAGCGACACAACAATGTTCATAAGTGTGCCACCTTATGTGTCAAGTTGTACTACTAGCAACATAGGTAAGTGTTTCATGTCATTTCGCCTAGTCATTTCACACACTATATCATTTCATTACCATCTTCATTCATGTCCATCATTTTCTTTTTCATGATTGACTTATCATATGTCATGTAACAAAGTTCTAAATTTATTAAAAAAAAGGAAAGTCTCCCATGTATGAAAATGCCTAAACAAAATCAAAGACCTAAAAATGCTCTGGGTAGAAGTAGCTAAATTCATATTATATTCATGAGCCATGACACCTTGCAATAAAGCATAATTTCCCCAAGTCCCATTCTCAAAGTTAAGAAAAAAAAATGGACTAAGCAAATAAATAAATAAAAGTAGTAAGAAAAAGATGCTCAAGGAATGGTAACTCAATGCTAAGCGCTCCCTCTAAAGTCACGCATGTGGAATAATAAATGATAAACCCTATCTTTTGAAAGCTAAAGGGAAGACCTCTTCAATCCTCCTATGTGGCTATGAGGGTCAACTCATGAAAACACATTTTCCCTAGTACCACATTTATCACATCACCTACACTTAACTTAGAGTCCTAGGAAATGCATATTGTCTTAGGGTTTTTCACATGTAATTAAGTTTAATGATGTACACACCATGGTCAAGTTAGGAAAGGTATAAAAATTAAAAGAGTCATTGAGCTATTAGAATATGTCATCTAATGGTCACCTCCATTAACACATATTTGGAGGCATCTATATCATCACTTTTGAGGAGTGTCTGTCTTGGATGTTGTGGATGTTGTGACACATTCATTGGGAATTGTGGCATGCCTTGTCTTGTGGAGAGGTCGACCTTGATTGAGGGAATTTCTGAGGCATCATTCCATGATTGGAGGATGATCATTGCTTATTTGGAGTCATCCACCTTTGGGAGATCACACATGCCACATGTGTGGCTTAAAGGAGCATTTCTTGTTGACCTTTTGCTCATTTTGAGGGCCAATCCCACTTTGAGGAGTTTGTTGGGGTGGTTATCTTGCTTGGAGGAGGATCTTAACCATGTTCTTTCTATTTTTAGTTGAGACTTCCTCCCTCATAGATAGACTTCGTACATGTGGCATAACCACTTCATTCTTTATTGAATTGGTGACTATATCTCCCTAGTTAGTTGAGGATATAATTGTTATTTATGGATTTATAGGCTAGATCTAGATTTTATTGTTATTGTATTAAGGAGGTTGTTGGTTTTGTTCTCTATATAAGAGAAGCTCCTCCCTTTGTAAACTTTTCTAGAAGCTTGTGAAGAATACACTCTCAAAACTTTTGTCCAGGTGTTATTTTGATGCTATGGATGGTTAATTAGAGCACTCTCTTAGATGACTTATTTGTGTGAATGCTTATTTAATGGATGAATGTTCAATGCATGATATTATGCGTCAATTTTTAGGTAAGTTCTTTCTCTAAAATTATGCGGTATTTTTTGTTGGAATAGTTAAGTGTGGTTATATTTATCAATCCTTGGTTGTATGCCCTCTTATCTCTTGCATAGTAGATACCCTCTCAATATTTATGAAGATCTTTGTTCTAAGATCTTCCTTTGGCATTTCTAAAATCACTTAAGCTTTCATGAAGAGCCTTTGATGGCCCCATATGCCCAAATTTGGTAGATAGGCACCAATCACTTCTTCTAAGCCAAACAAAACTAAAATTCATTCATTTCTTTTTGTTTTAAGTATACATAGAAATTTGTGTTGCTTGTACATAAAACTTCAGCCCTAGAAACCCTAGGTTGCATGGTAGATTACCTATATTTTGAGATGAAAATTGTATTTCGGTGAAAATCTATGTTGCTATCCCAAAAATATGCATTTAGTTAGGGTAATTAAATCATCTTGCATGGTTGTGTTGTGAATGTAACTTTCATATTTAGTAAGTGGCTATAGTTTTCCATATTTCCATATGTTTTAGTCTTAAATTCACATAATTTCACATCTAACTAAAGGCAGAAACAATCTATTGTAATAGACCTGATTGTTGTCAAGTGGGTCTAGCATGAATGGTTGTGGGATGGAGTGTTATCCTCCCCACCCAGGTTCCATTCTCATAAAGTGACATGTTGATCTCATAAAGAGTATAATGTTGTAATTTCTTGGAGTCGTAAAGAATATAGGGTTTACTGTAGATTTAAACCTTGTACAATTAATTACTACAAACAAATTCTTAATAAAAACAGAAAAGATACAATGGCACACACACACACACATTACACAAATATTTTTACCCTAGAAACCCAAACCGGTAAAACCAACAACCTGTTTAGAGTCGCACATCTAATCTTCTTTATTCATAATCTCTTCATTGTTTATAATACAATATACATAAGATCTCGCGGTATCCAACACCCCTAATCAATTGAACCGAATTAATCAACAATCCTAATTCCTTAACCCAAATTAGACAACCATCAATGAAAACCATGTGCCAAAAACCACTAAAAACAGATGCAAAAAACGAAAAAAAAAATCGGGGGCATTTCCCCCCTGTGACCCCCAGGGTAGGGGGAAGCACGCTCCCAGTGCAACGTAGACACTAGATCTAGTCGTGAAAAGAATATAACACATACCCAACATTCTCCCACTTTTTGCTTTCTTTTCATACAGGGGGTTACAGGGTTACATAGTCAACAATCCAGGGAAACAATGCCCATATATCCTCTACACCAAGAGAACTTCTCAGTGCTCACACATTTTTTTAGTGAATCTGAAACATTCTTCAAAGTGTCCACCTTCATCAGTAACACCATCTTTTCTTCAACCATGTCTCTCACAAAGTGATACTGAACATCAATTTGCTTTGTCTTTGAATGATAAGTTGGGTTCTTCGTTAAGGTCAGCAGAGGCGGCTGGATGGTAAAGTCGTTCTTGCAACGAAGGTCAGGTCTTGTGCTNAGGTATGAATGGACAGAGGAATGTGATGTTGCATTCATCGAGCTTAAGAGGTTACTAACTAGTGCGCCAATTCTACGAGTGTTTGATATGGAAAAACACTTCACAGTCTACACAGATGCCTCGAAGCAAGGATTAGGGTTCGTGCTAATGCAGGATGGGGGAGTGATAGTGTATGTGTCAAGAAAGTTGAAGCAACATGAGGATCTTTATGCTACTCATGATTTAGAGTTGGCAGTTGTAATGCTAGCTTTAAAGCTTTGGAGGCATTATCTAGTGGGGCGAATCTTTGAGCTCAAAACAAACCATTAAAGCTTAAAGAATCTCTTCACTCAAAGAGATCTCAATGCCAAGCAGAGGTGCTGGAGTGAGTTTACGAGTGAGTACGATTTTGGAATTTCGTACATCAAGGGAAAGGATAATGTGGTCGCGGATGCCTTGAGCAGGAGACCACGTGTCTTCTCCTTAGTACCCTTAAAAGTTAATCCGAGGGAGCATGTGTTGGGGCAACTCCTTGGAGATAGTTTGTATTTAAAGGTTACTTCAACCCTCCAGAGTGGGAGGCATTAGATCCAAAGTATGAAGGATATAGCCTGGAAGCAGATGGATTATTAAGATATTAGGGAAGGATGTAAATCCCTGAAGGTGGGGATATTCAAAGCATCATAGTCAAGGAAGCCCATAGAAAAATTTATTGTGCACATCCGAGTATGAATAAAATGTATGCAGACATGAAGAATATTTTCTTCTTGGTAGGCATGAAGCGTGATGTAGTCCATTTCGTCGTTGAGTGCCTAGAGTGTTAACAAGTGAAGGTTGACCACCACCACATGGAGTTCCTATGTCCAAGTGGGAAGTCATGTCTATGGATTTTGTTGTGGGATTGCCACTCACATCGCACAGACACAATGTCATTCTTGTGATAGTTGATAAGTTGACCAAGAGTGCTCATTTTATTCCAATTAGAGACACTTATGATGTCACTCATGTGGCACACGTTTTTATAAGTGAGGTCATCTGTCTTCACGAGTTACACAGGAAGATCATTTCAAATAGGGACTCTCAATTCACCTATAGGTTTTGGACAAGTTTATAGTCAACGTTGGGAACTCAGTTGAACTTAAGCACACCATATCATCCTAAAACATATGGGAAAACTGAGAGAGTAAATCAAGTTATGGAAGACATGCTTAGGATGTATGTTATGGATAATCAAACCCATTGGGAGAAGTAACTACCTTTGGTAGAGTTCGCCTACAATAATAGTTTCCATAGCTCCATTGGAATGTCACCCTATGAATATCTGTATGGAAGGCCATGTAGGACATCATTGAGTTGGGAAAGGTTAGAAGACCGAGTGACAGTTGGGCCAAAATTGATTCAAGAGATGGAGGAACAGGTGATTCAGATTAGGCAACGAATAAAGGAAGCACATGATAGACAAAAAAGTTATGTTGATGCACATAGGACTGAGTGAAGTTATAAAGTGGGAGATCAAGTTTTCATTCATATCAGGCCTAATAAAAGTACCATTTGGTTCGGGAAGGGGACAAAGTTGTCGCCTCGATTTATAGGACCATTAAAATACAAGAGAGAATTGGACCCATTGCCTATCGTCTCGTACTTCCACCCCACTTGCATAAAACTCATAATGTTTTTCATGTATTTGTTCTATGTCATTATGTTGCTAACGAATCTCATAAACTAAATTGGAAGGAATTGCAGGTATCAGACACGGGAACCCTCATGGTCGAACCATTATGCATATTGGACTGTAGGGTCCGACAGCTCAGGAACTGTCTAGTAGACCAAGTTAAGGTCTAATGGGACAAGTATAGCCTAAAATCTGCTACTTGGGAGGATGCAGAGACCTTACGACGAGATCATCCCTCACTTTTCTGACCACCTCGAGAATATGTTTCTCGAAGGTGGGGTGTATGTAATGTCACCTTTTGACTTAGATAACTAGAATTACTTAAGGCCTAATCATCTTTTATTTTTTATTAATTGTGAAACTATTAATGATACACTTGAAATTTTAAGACATATGGACCTATGTGAATGACAATTCTATGAATGTTTATTGTTATTTGAATTATGATAGATATCATGCAATCTATTTCTAACTTGAAAAGTTTTAAATTTAAAGTTGTTGGTACGTGGATACTGAATTGAGAATATGATTAAATGAATTTACATGATAGTAATGCATAGATATGCATGAGTTTGTGTTATAGACTAATCTACAGGTCAATGGGCTATGAAAAAGCCAAAGGATATTGATAATGAAAGGTTGATGTCATGAACATCAACCAAGAAACAATGTGGTATTAATCTTTGTATGTGAAATTATGTTGGTTCAAATGCATTGCTATGATATATGGACAAGTGCAGGTATTTTAGGTGGTGAGACTGCCTGAAACTGAATATACGATGAAAAAATTCCTAGCAACATAGTGCCACTGTATGGTGCATGGTAGGGTGTTGACCCTAGTTCTATTAGGAGGGGTAAAGGCATTTCCCACCGTGTATCCTCTAAAACCTGGAGTCATGGGAGGGTGGTGTTAGCTCACACTCCCCTAGACGCGTGATGTTGACAACCAGTTGTCTGTTGGGGAATCTTGCTTAAGAGAGTTGACACTTCCGCTTACGAGTTCTATTTGGAGTTAGGTCAATATAGTTGACGCTCCAAGATAGTCCAACAAAGGAAGGATAGGGATGGAAGATGGAAGTAGGTTAGGGAGGAAGGATGACTAGAAGTAGTTGAGAGTGTGTGGGGATTTCATCTTATAGTATAATTTATTGATTTCTTTTTGAAAAATATGTATATATGTATATTTATAATTACTTAACTGAACTACAATTATTTAAGTGAATGTTGCTTGTGCTAAATTATTATAATTGAGGGATTTTGCAAACATTTTAAATGGTTTACTATGTTTTATGAAATGAATGGTCTTGTTGATTAGATTGGACACATACAAGAATTACTTTAGGTGTGATGATTATTGTCATTAATACATGTGTGAGTCATGTATGTGCTAGCTACACATGCATGCCTTGCACATGTACACTAGTATGTATAAGTGTTTTAAATTGATGATGTTGTTTATCTGATATGGATGTCTGAATCATGTGTCATTACCCTTGTATTGTAAATTACTCTAACTTCAAGACAAAGTTTCTTGAAGGGTGGGTATATGTAACAACCCAATTTTATTATTTATTTATCATAGTTGTTAATTTAAATTTAATTAATTATTAAAATAAATTCAATGCGTCTTTTTATTATTTTATTATTAAAAGGGTAGGTGAAGTAATTAATGAGGGGATAAGGTTGTTGGAAAAATTAATGAGGGGATAAGGCATTTGGGGAATTGAATGAGGGAGAGGGATTCAAGAGAGGAGGATAAGGAAGAGGGGAGAAGACTTGGAGAGGGGTCTTTTTGATTTTGGGAAAAATTGGGGGAAGAGGAAGGAAGGAAGAAATTCTGAGAGAGAGGGGAAGAAGGAGGAAATTGGAAGAACATATTTCTATGGGGAACTCTTACATGGGCATTATTGTTGCTAGGAACTTTGGGCTCGGGGGCCAGGAAACCACAAGGATTCATAGAGCTAGGGATTTGGAAAAGTTGTTCCTAGTTGGCTGGTAGGTTAATATTCAGTTGGACAGTTTGGGAAACAATAATTGAACCAGGGTCTAAATGAACCAACCTGTAGGTCGAGGTATGCATTTTATTATGTTGTTGTTTTTATTATGTCTATTTACCAGTTTATTCCTGGTATAAAGAAAATCATGAACTAAAATGTAGTTATTTCAGTAGGAAATTAGGAGGTATTTCTTATTTTATCGAGGCCTTGAAATAGAAGGCCTTACATGATGTTTCTCTTTGAATGTGGGTCATGACCCATGGTGATCATTGGTGTATTCCATAATGTCTCAACACTCTAAATCATTGTCTCTTATTAGGTTTTACTATGGTGTGTTTTTCGGGTTATTTGTATGCATAAATCCTTGACATTAAATCTATTAATCTGGGGGTGTAAGCTTTGAGGTGAAAGAAAAGGAAATGCAGGATTAAAACCTAACTTGTCCAATGGAATCAACTAACTAAATGGACTATCACCAAGCATTGCAAATTATCATTGGATTGTGGGACTTAATGTTTATTGGGTTCCAAACCACAATCTTTCATTATCGACAATGTTCATGTGGTTTTTCTTATATAGCTTATTGGGTCTTGATTCTTAAAAGGTTTTAATATTGTAGTGATATAAACATAAAACCAATTTGAAATTTAAATGGAATCAAGAAATCAATTCAACTAACACCACAGGATTGTATCTTAGCACTAGATTATAAGATTTACTAAATGCTGTTAAATTCTGAATCGTAATATTTCACTATTCTAAGTGTGCATATGATTTTATGTGAGTAGCAAATGAATCCTTGATCTTCAGTGGCTTGTTCCTGTAGCGACCAAGAAAAGAAATAACTATTAAACCTTTATTGAAAAAAAGACTTCAATCTGCACACTATTGTAAATTTATGAGTATATTTACTATGCAAAGAGAATATGAAATATTGAAAATGAACTATTTCTCTTATTCATGTGTTGACACAAAACACATTACAAACTTGCAATTAACATAGATAATTTAGCAATCTACAGAACACGAGGAAATCAATTGAAATGAAATAAAAATCACACATTAACTAGCTAACTAAATAAAAATATAGGTAGCAACGCCTTCCAGTGTGGTGGGCCCTTCCCAACTCATCAACGTTGCTTGGAGAAGATCAGATCAAGTTGTAACGGTGCACCACTATTCAATGGAATCAATCATTCATTTATTTGAATCCAACTTCAAATTACAATAATTTGCAAATGAACTATGCCTCTCTACCATAATAATCCCCTTCCTCTGCTCTCTGGATGTTTATTTATACAGATAAGAGCACAAACAACTTCCCCCAAATCATAACTTCGTTCAAACAAATTTTACAAATTTGGGAAACTGTTTATACATGAAATTTAGGTTTGACATCTTTGGAGAAATGGCCAAATCTCCCAATCCCTATCTTGTTTTGGAAATCTGCACAGGTGCTTCTCAATTTAGGGCATCCTGCACAAAACCCATGTTTTATATTTTCAAGATTCATCTTCATTTTCTCATAAAACACCTCAAAAGTTGACTCCCTAGAAACTCGTGTTAATTTTGACAAAAATGTTGACCATGAGCTAGAGGCTACCATGTGCGACCTGGGTGCGAACTAGTGAATACAAAACCATATTGGGGGTATTATCGACAAAATCCATGTCCTCATTTTGTTCCTGGAGGCGCACATATATGCTAACCATGGAGGTCAGGTGCATGAACTGAACGCTTAGTACAAGAATCATACTTCACAAATTGTCATCAGTAAAACCACATATAATCCTTCTTGATCATTAAAAATAAGTAGAATTGATGTTAATTAACCACTTAGCAAATGGAGGTGTATCATCGTGTCTTTATGAATAAGTATGGTGAAAATGAACAAAAGGATGCATTTAGATGGTCAAAAGAGTGATTGTGAATGATGGAAAAGGTGACTATAGCGACACAACAATGTTCATAAGTGTGCCACCTTATGTGTCAAGTTGTACTACTAGCAACATAGGTAAGTGTTTCATGTCATTTCGCCTAGTCATTTCACACACTATATCATTTCATTACCATCTTCATTCATGTCCATCATTTTCTTTTTCATGATTGACTTATCATATGTCATGTAACAAAGTTCTAAATTTATTAAAAAAAAGGAAAGTCTCCCATGTATGAAAATGCCTAAACAAAATCAAAGACCTAAAAATGCTCTGGGTAGAAGTAGCTAAATTCATATTATATTCATGAGCCATGACACCTTGCAATAAAGCATAATTTCCCCAAGTCCCATTCTCAAAGTTAAGAAAAAAAAATGGACTAAGCAAATAAATAAATAAAAGTAGTAAGAAAAAGATGCTCAAGGAATGGTAACTCAATGCTAAGCGCTCCCTCTAAAGTCACGCATGTGGAATAATAAATGATAAACCCTATCTTTTGAAAGCTAAAGGGAAGACCTCTTCAATCCTCCTATGTGGCTATGAGGGTCAACTCATGAAAACACATTTTCCCTAGTACCACATTTATCACATCACCTACACTTAACTTAGAGTCCTAGGAAATGCATATTGTCTTAGGGTTTTTCACATGTAATTAAGTTTAATGATGTACACACCATGGTCAAGTTAGGAAAGGTATAAAAATTAAAAGAGTCATTGAGCTATTAGAATATGTCATCTAATGGTCACCTCCATTAACACATATTTGGAGGCATCTATATCATCACTTTTGAGGAGTGTCTGTCTTGGATGTTGTGGATGTTGTGACACATTCATTGGGAATTGTGGCATGCCTTGTCTTGTGGAGAGGTCGACCTTGATTGAGGGAATTTCTGAGGCATCATTCCATGATTGGAGGATGATCATTGCTTATTTGGAGTCATCCACCTTTGGGAGATCACACATGCCACATGTGTGGCTTAAAGGAGCATTTCTTGTTGACCTTTTGCTCATTTTGAGGGCCAATCCCACTTTGAGGAGTTTGTTGGGGTGGTTATCTTGCTTGGAGGAGGATCTTAACCATGTTCTTTCTATTTTTAGTTGAGACTTCCTCCCTCATAGATAGACTTCGTACATGTGGCATAACCACTTCATTCTTTATTGAATTGGTGACTATATCTCCCTAGTTAGTTGAGGATATAATTGTTATTTATGGATTTATAGGCTAGATCTAGATTTTATTGTTATTGTATTAAGGAGGTTGTTGGTTTTGTTCTCTATATAAGAGAAGCTCCTCCCTTTGTAAACTTTTCTAGAAGCTTGTGAAGAATACACTCTCAAAACTTTTGTCCAGGTGTTATTTTGATGCTATGGATGGTTAATTAGAGCACTCTCTTAGATGACTTATTTGTGTGAATGCTTATTTAATGGATGAATGTTCAATGCATGATATTATGCGTCAATTTTTAGGTAAGTTCTTTCTCTAAAATTATGCGGTATTTTTTGTTGGAATAGTTAAGTGTGGTTATATTTATCAATCCTTGGTTGTATGCCCTCTTATCTCTTGCATAGTAGATACCCTCTCAATATTTATGAAGATCTTTGTTCTAAGATCTTCCTTTGGCATTTCTAAAATCACTTAAGCTTTCATGAAGAGCCTTTGATGGCCCCATATGCCCAAATTTGGTAGATAGGCACCAATCACTTCTTCTAAGCCAAACAAAACTAAAATTCATTCATTTCTTTTTGTTTTAAGTATACATAGAAATTTGTGTTGCTTGTACATAAAACTTCAGCCCTAGAAACCCTAGGTTGCATGGTAGATTACCTATATTTTGAGATGAAAATTGTATTTCGGTGAAAATCTATGTTGCTATCCCAAAAATATGCATTTAGTTAGGGTAATTAAATCATCTTGCATGGTTGTGTTGTGAATGTAACTTTCATATTTAGTAAGTGGCTATAGTTTTCCATATTTCCATATGTTTTAGTCTTAAATTCACATAATTTCACATCTAACTAAAGGCAGAAACAATCTATTGTAATAGACCTGATTGTTGTCAAGTGGGTCTAGCATGAATGGTTGTGGGATGGAGTGTTATCCTCCCCACCCAGGTTCCATTCTCATAAAGTGACATGTTGATCTCATAAAGAGTATAATGTTGTAATTTCTTGGAGTCGTAAAGAATATAGGGTTTACTGTAGATTTAAACCTTGTACAATTAATTACTACAAACAAATTCTTAATAAAAACAGAAAAGATACAATGGCACACACACACACACATTACACAAATATTTTTACCCTAGAAACCCAAACCGGTAAAACCAACAACCTGTTTAGAGTCGCACATCTAATCTTCTTTATTCATAATCTCTTCATTGTTTATAATACAATATACATAAGATCTCGCGGTATCCAACACCCCTAATCAATTGAACCGAATTAATCAACAATCCTAATTCCTTAACCCAAATTAGACAACCATCAATGAAAACCATGTGCCAAAAACCACTAAAAACAGATGCAAAAAACGAAAAAAAAAATCGGGGGCATTTCCCCCCTGTGACCCCCAGGGTAGGGGGAAGCACGCTCCCAGTGCAACGTAGACACTAGATCTAGTCGTGAAAAGAATATAACACATACCCAACATTCTCCCACTTTTTGCTTTCTTTTCATACAGGGGGTTACAGGGTTACATAGTCAACAATCCAGGGAAACAATGCCCATATATCCTCTACACCAAGAGAACTTCTCAGTGCTCACACATTTTTTTAGTGAATCTGAAACATTCTTCAAAGTGTCCACCTTCATCAGTAACACCATCTTTTCTTCAACCATGTCTCTCACAAAGTGATACTGAACATCAATTTGCTTTGTCTTTGAATGATAAGTTGGGTTCTTCGTTAAGGTCAGCAGAGGCGGCTGGATGGTAAAGTCGTTCTTGCAACGAAGGTCAGGTCTTGTGCT
>JZKD02S1695220.1:41111-58100 GCA_000966675.3 Picea glauca | reverse complement strand
GAGAAAACCACAAAATGTTTTTTCTTATATGTCTTTAAGAATTACATTCATTGGAAGCACCAACTTCCTTTGTTTTCTAGCAGTAATTGGAAGGAGGCTCCAACACCCTAGTTTCTCAGGCTACAACCTGAGGGAAGCTCCAACTCCCCAATTATCTGGATACAACTAGAAGGAGGATACAACCCCCTATGTTCTTCGGCTACAACCGGAAGGTGGATACGACCACTTGTCCTTTCCCCGTACAACCACCCTGAAATATAAGTAGAATGATGGAACCACTGTCCCACTATCACTATGAGATATATTGTTGTAAACATGTACCAATCAACCTACACCAAACAATAGGTAACAACCTGTACCAATAACTTGTACCAACATGTACCTCAACCTGTACCATAAACAAATGAATCAACCATGCACCAAACCTGTACAAATAACCTGTCACAATAACCTATCCAAACAACCTATCACAACAACCTGTCTCATCAATATTATCAACCAAATCAGATCCACTCACCAAGATCAATCACCAAGACAAATATCAATCATATGCATAATATCACCAAGATGTGCATCAACCAAGCATAACACAACAACTCATCATCATCACCAAGATCAATATGTGCTTCTAATAATATACCAAGACAAGTATGCTACATCATCCATAAACCATGTGTCAACAATACTACTAAAAAGTGCCTCCAATCATGTGCCAAGTATGTATTAATCATTCATTAACTACGCATCAACTATGACTCATCAAGATGTACTAACATCATCAACTATACACCTCATGTATGTGCCAACATCATCAACTACACACCTCATGTATGTGCCAACTCATCAACCCTAACTTGAAATAATCATAACTATGTACCTGTAATGAATAAAAATCTGAAAATGGTACACAATGTTCTTTAGTGTCTTTTATGCAGCTCCCCCAGATTTCATTACTTGGAACCTCTTAGAAAAGGATTTATAGAAAAAATTGCATACCTTGTTGAATTATGTCTTATTCTAGAGAGAGAACTTGTAGAGCGTGCCCTGCATGGAATATTTGTTGTATGGATATGAAAATGGTACACAAAATACTACAGACTGTACTCTAACCAATGCATTTTTTCTTATTGAATTTGGTTCTATTATGAAGAATTTGTGACGTTTTTACCCGAAACACTTGTTTTAGACTAGTTTCAGGACAAACCACAAACCATATTTTCCACAGAGTGTAACTCCACAAATACAATGATCCACAAGATGAAATGTTTATCAAATCTACTTGGATGTGTTTCCTCAACGTCCTCCATATTTCGCGGTTTGAATCATTCTAGAAAAAAAGTTATTGTGAAAATGGTGAGATGACCTGTAAATAACATACCTTAGAAAGCATCATCAAAAGAATTTATCCTCCCTTGAATTTCGGTCTTCTTTACTTCACCTTCCCTCTGAAATTCTCCTTAGATATCCTTTGGTTACCTCGGTCACTTATAGATATTCAATATTCTCAAGTGTAATTAAAATGAGAGACCCTTGTGTATTATTTATACTTTTATGTAGCTTCCTCAAGGGGTTACCTTTTAACCATCTTAAACCATTTTCCTTATTTTAGGGCTAACCCACTTCTAACCACTTGTCCACTTAGTAATTTCTCCATTAACTTTATTATTTAAATAATTTCTTTTGTATCCACTTTGACTTATAGTACACTCATCACTTCAATTTATTATTTAAATAATTTCTTCTTTGCAACCACTTTGACTAATTTGACCGTTTGGGGCTTCTAGATGACTCATGGGGGTTCTCCAACTTCACATGGTCGTAACTCTCTAACCGTGAGGACTTATGTGACGTTCCACATACCAACGGAAATGGAATGACATGCATTATCCATCTAGAATAGTCTTATTTAAATAATTTCTTCTTTGCAACCACTTTGACTACTTTGACATTTTGGGGCTTCTAGATGATTCATGAGGGTTCTCCAACTTCACATGGCCATAAATATATAACCATGAGGAGTTATGTGACATTCCACATATCACTAGAAATGGCATGACATGTATTATCCATATATAATATTATTACCTTAATATATTAAAACTCATACCATTATACATCAAACAAACTTGGGTCCATTACCCAAACCTTTGCGCTACCGGAATTCGCTACCAGACTTTCTTCAAGGGTTGACATCAATGAAAACCAACCTAAATAATCAACACAATGGATAAACCAATATATATGAGTGGGTATATCAAATCACAGAGGATTTTCATAAAGAACAAGCAATAGAAGAGAGAACATCTCTCGACGACGTCAAAATAAGGTTTGATGATGACCTTCATGACAACTTCCTTTGTATGATACCAACCCTGCGACACAAATTCCTAATTGATAAGAGTGTTGGTCACATCATTGAACCAATACCTCCTCTGAAAACTCCAATCAATTCCAACTAGAAGAAATGACAAGAGGACTAGGAGCAATGTTTGAACATCAACTGCAAGAATAATGAAGAATCATGAGAATATTTTCTGTATAAATGAACATGGTAGACTATATTGTCATTTTTGAACGAGAGTAAGACTGGGGTCATAGATGGGGGGTAATTTTTCATGACATGCCAAAATGAAGTAAAAACCCTAGCCAACCTACACCAAGGAATATATAACAAGAATGGAAAGAAAAGGGAGGATATTGAATGAAAAATAAAGGGAATATACACTAGATGAAAAAATAAATAAAAGGATTGTAAGGAGAATGCAATTTCATAAGCCAATGGTTGACCTGCAAAAGATAGAATGGGACAAAAGACAAAAGAAAAGAGTTGATATACATGATGCAGCATATCCTCTTCAATCCAAAAGAAAGAGTCCTCATGAGTGATGAGTCATTGAAGTGTTGAACTAATTCAAGTTTGGTATTGACCAATCGGATGTGGAAGGGGAAGAAGCATCGATGGTTCCTAGCTTAGAAGAAGAACTGCAATTGGTAGAGGTTGGAATTTGCACCTTTCGATTGGGAGTGAATATTTAAAGTTTGGATATTGACTATTCAGGACCCACAATGCGTAGATCTCCAAACTTAAGTCAAGAAAGTCCCACAGTTAGAGAATTCCCTTGGCAGTGCCTACAAATAGATTATGGTCTTTCTTCAATCTGGCATCAACTAAATGACCAAGGACAAGTCATTGACAAAATTTGAATTGAAATACCCTAGTTTGAAGGAAAGTGGGTAAGTGTTGAAGGTGATAACAACATTCTCCTTCATATTAAGTATCACATGATTGTACCTCCCTACCAAATTTAGTAACTAAATAAGAACACATTGTTATAGAATCTTTTGACACCACAATAGTTGTGTTTTCTTTGTTTGGCATTTACCCCTATCATATCCATCTCTAGATACTTGGGCCCACTCAAAAAACTATTGAAAAACCCTTTATGGAAATCCACTCACACTTCTGGCTCATTAAAGGAGTGAGTACTCGCCCTTTCCCTTCAACAAAGGAGTGAGTGCCTTAAAATTCACTAAAAAATAAAATAAAAAATAAACGTGAAATTATGTGCTCTTGAGTGGGGTTTATGGGGAAAATAACTTTGTAACTCCATAAAACCTATGGAAAACAATATCAACCATGTTAAAATGGTATAACAAAGGCTCAATGGAAGGAGAATGAATTATGATCATTATTTCTATACCGGAGTTATCTTCTAGCCTAAGCAGTCATAACCATCATATCCCTGTAGTTTTTATGACCCTCATCTCTCTGGAAATACCTGTTTCTTGAACTTCCCATCTCCCATTCATGTTTGTGAGGCCTAAGATCCCTTGATATTCCCCATACTTGCATGGAGAAGAGAGAAGGAGGTGAAGTAGTCCTGAGTGGCCCAAGGATAGAGGAATCTGGACGATTTTTGCAGATAGCATAAGTAGTGATATAAGGTATACATTTCATATATCATTGTTGATTTCAATAAAATGAAGATATCTCTTCTTTCCCTCCCCTAAATTCTGAGTTATTTGTTTCAATTTGATCTCAATTGCAGTATTTAGTTGTGGTTCTAGTTCACCTAACAAGAGTTATTTAGAGTAGCTATTTTGTGTTTCTTTTCATTTCTGCCAATTGTTTGAGGAAGGTTTTTCTTTTCCATGTGCAGGCATATAAGCTTGGATAGGAGCGAGGACAACTTGAGAGGTTCATCTCCAACCAACTATCAAAATTAGGTGAGCCCCTCATAACTAACCGGTAATTATTTTCAAATTATTGTAAGCTACTCTAGGGAAAGATTTGCATTGTTCTTTGAATTCTGACTTTTTTAATGGTCACTCCTAGCCATAGGATAGTTTTCATCCACAATAGAATTGGTGAATCCACTGGGGATAACTCCTTGAGTTATTCTTGATAGGTTTTTATTTGTTTCTTTCTTGTCTTATTTTAGGTCTATTTGTTAATTTTTCAATCTATATTGCTCATTGCCAGTCCAATAGGTCAAAATGTAGGGGTTTTCTGAGAAATTTGGCCCAATAGGTCAGTCTGCAGAGGTTTTCTAAGGGTTTTATGAGAAATTTGGCCCATAACTAAACTCCTCACTACTTGATATTGGAAACAAAGTGAGTAATCATGTGTTACTCTTGGTAAAATAGCAAGTACTTTAACATTTTCTTCACATAAGGTGTGAGCACATTCTAGGACTCACTTTTTCTCATTTCCCACCTTTTCTCTCCTACTCTACTTCAACATTTTTTGTTGTTTTGGCTTCCACGGTCTGTTTATAGTAGGCTTGTATTTGAAAAGTATTTTATTGATTTCATTCAAGATTCATTATAAAGAAAAAGTAAAAATCATTTAGGTTCATTTGAAAGAAAAAATAACAAAAAACAATATTTTGTTTTCTTCTTTTACTTTTGTCACAATCTGGGAAAGAATTGTTCATAGTTTATGCTTGCTTGAAACTAAATACATAGAAGGGTAAGTGTGAAGTTTTATTTGTGAGTGTTATTAAAAGTTTCTTTCCACAAGAGTCTCAAAAACATCATCAGTTGCACCATCATACCTCCATTAGTAATCAACTGCCTCTTAAAACGAACTCTTAATTAAAATTAACTAGGATTTTCTTCATAGAAAACCAAAAACAGTCTAGAAAGTAGGGCCTTGGAATAGGATTAGGAGAGTAAACTCTATGAAGTCACGAAACTCAAACTGGAACTGATTAAAGAGTGAAAATACATTAGTAGCAAGAAGCGCTTGCAGAGAAAGCACCTCTTACATAGATGTCAAGCATGAGGTCACGTTAGAAGAAAGTTGAGGTCATATCCCCCCTTGTTTGTGTGTGTTTTTGTTGGATTACTATGTGTATGGTGGTTTTTGAAGTGTCAAGTCCTTTGGGTGACATCAATTCTCACAAGCTTCAGGCTTTTTTTCCCTACCCATACATGTGATCCTGACCCACGACTGTTTTGCCTAGTCACCAATTGTGAATTGGTAAATTTTGTGACCTATCCTAGGAAATATCATGGGTTAATATGAGTGGAAAGTACTTGAAATACCTGAGGTAGACACATAATCACCATTTTGGATTCTTTGGAGGGTGCATGTCTTCATGAGGGTATTTTCACCTTGGGTGAACATTACAAGAAGGTTATTATAATTGTCTCCCATTCCTTTGTTGACTAGTCTTGGGACTTAATCAACCCATATAAATTTTTGAAATACCCTTCGAATTGTCTCTTCACTGTATTGGACTTAGGACCTAACCAACCTAGGTTGATCTTTGTAAGGGTAGTTCATTTTTTGAATCTTCTTAAGAAATTTGTAGTTATGCGCTATGTGGTTGCTTGTTTAGTGGTCCTTGGGTTGTTAGTATCTTGCTACTTTTGAATCTCTAATACACAGTGGTCAACCAAATACTCCATCAGTCTAGAAGGACCCAAAGTATTTCTCCTAAAAGTGTGGAGCCACCTCCTCAAAGAAAAAGGTTTGAGCATCATGAATCTCCTCTGTGAAATCCATTTGAAGAGACCAAATTCACATTGAACAAGTCCCTAGAAATAAGACCATTATCGATAAATTTTTGAGGATACCAACTAAGGGACTCCTTCCCAAGTGGATTCTTATGATTTTTCTTTCTTTGGAAATGTTGGCGCCCCCTTGTTTCCATGAGTTTCTCACATCCAATGTTGTCAATTTTTTACCTCCAGTTATCCTCTTGGTTTAATAATTTATCATTGAACAACCTTTTTCCTAACAATTGACCATTCCTCGTGGAATGATTTTAATCACTCTTATGTCAACCTTTACTTTTTTCTATGAACAAGGGAATTCACGATTTCATCTCTCTTTTCCTTCCTATCCTCCCTTGGTGTCATTCTCTATCAATTTATCTTGTACTTTCTACCTTGTGTTTTTTTCAAGGATCCCTTTGTCCCTTAACTCTAGCATGCCTTCCCCTATCAACTTCAATGCATATATTATAGGGGTTTTGTTTAGAGGACAATGTACCTTGGGCCCATCTTCCTCATTGATAGGTGACCTCAGAAAAACTAGGGATAATCCTCATTGATTTCTGACTTGGTTGTTTCTCATGTGCTTGACTCCATCTCATTATCGCACCATTCAGATTCGTATGTTTGATCTTTCAGAGGTCCAGTTGATTGTACTAGATTCACAAACATGTGTGAGTTGAATCAAACCTTATGAGGGGGTTTCCCTTTAGGTATATCCTTGCATGTTCTATCCATAACATTTGTTTATATAGATATAGCTCCAGTTGTCTATACATTGGATGTTGGTCCTTAGGAGTTCCTCTTATTCCTAGGTTCTAGTGTACTTCCCCCTATCGACACTAACACCTTGATTCTAGGGGTTAGTCCATCCATTATCACAAGTAGGGTTTTGTTTTCAAAATATCATGAGAATCTTGAGGATCTCTTCCTCTTGATAGCATGTTTATTTCCTAGGTACCTTACTTATCAATAAAGAAGGGATTGAAAACCACGTCAAGGAAGCCAAGGACCCATCCCAAGGAGTGGCTTTGGAGGCCATAATATTCAACAAGCTCATCCAAATCAATTTCTAGGGGTATCAAACATGGTCACTCTATGCATGTTAGCCAAGGTATCATTTATCTTGCATTTTCAATGAAATTTAGAGTGTACATCATATTATTAATTAAATCCAATATACTACATTTTCATGGTACTTATTCATTACATGGTATGCATATAAATATTTGAGCATAAGGCACAGAGATGAAAATGAACTAAGATGAATATATGTATAGGTAGATATAGAGAACCAATTTATCAAGGTGAATATATACAAGTTGATTCGCACATAGAGGTATTAAAAATTGAAATTGGAAAACTTTTGCATCAAGAAATTTTTGACATCGTCATTAGAGAGTGGTTGAAATAATACCACAAACATTGGCTTGAAAATAAATAATGCTAGTAAGCAAAGAGAATTGCAACATTTATGTATAAGGTTTCCAAATATGTGATTAGTGATAGATGGGCCCTTCATAAATTCTCCAACACTATGAGCAGGAGGAAATACCATATCATGTGAAATATGTTCAAATTAATCTTATATTTAATCACCTGTGTTTCTAATCATTTACCTTGTATATTTCATTATATAACATCATTGAATTTTATAGTTTACTTCATTTTGTTTGGTTATTAACAAATTTAGTAAGTTCATCAGTAAACTCCATGAGGATGACAAAAACGAAAAAATAAACCATCGGATGTTGATAAATTGTATTTACAAGCATCCTTAAGAATTGGGAAGAGGACATAAAGATCTCTCATGAGAAGGAGGCATGGGGAGTGGACCCTCATACATCACAACAAATAGTCATAAAGGTTATAAATAATATATAGTTAGTTGAATTGTTAAAAAAAATGTATAAGACTCATTTACCATTAATTCTTTAACTTCCATGTAACCAATAAAAAATAATATTGTGAATAAAATTGAATGTGAATGGGGAGGATAACATGTATACCTTATTCACATTAGAGTTTTTTTCTGAAGCTCTGATAAAGGTTTGATTCTTCTAGTGACCAAGGGTTTCTGAATCTCTTGTCTCCTAGTAGAACAAACGATGTGATTATGAGCTCTGTAATATTCTGAAAACGCATGAATCGCCAACACGGAGGGGGTGAAAGCCCCCTCGTATCGAAACATAGCAGCAAATGATCCATCTGGAATCACCAAATTGCAGCCATTATTTGATTCGATGACTCACCTTCGGTAACATATCTACCAAGAAGAGTTGCAAAAAGACAAAGCGATGGAGGTCAAGGTTGAATCCTCGGGATTTTGTGGCACCAAGGTATGTGGTAAACTCGACCAGGGTAGGAGAACAAACTCAATTTATGAAATATCATGCCCTAATCAGAATTTTTTTAGGATTATGGCCTTTAGAACAAGACTTTCTCAAGTGCATCAACACTTGATGGAAGCCCAAGGGTCATTATGAKCTTCAGTTGGTATCCAAGGGTTTCTTCATGACCATATTTTATAATMTCAAAGACATGGATAGAATCTTTAAGAATGGACCCTATTTTTAAAATCCTGCTAGTCTTTATMTATGATTCTAGACAGATCAATTTATCCCAGAATAAGAAGACATCTCATATGCCTCGGTGTGAATAAGACTCTATTGTCTCCCTCCAGAGTTATAGCCTAGGGAAATCCTTGCGAGTATTGAAAATACTCTGGGTTTTTACGTCAAATCAGTTGAGGAAATGCATCAAATAAAATATACCTCTTATGCCTACATATGCATCTATATGAAAATTTCCAAGCCTTTACCCAGATCTCTAACCCTAGAGTATCAGGACAAGGAATGGGTTCAAACTTTTGACTATGAGCACATTCCCTTCAGATGCCAAAAATGTCACGAACATGGCCACCTGTTTAGGGATTCCCCCTAAATGCTTCGAAAATCCCCTCAAAGGGAGCACTAGAAAAACCCAAAGAATTCTTTATGCAAGTCTAGGGGAGAAAAAAACGATATTAGAAAAAAACCCACCTCAGGATCGAGCAAGAATCCATCAACAAGAAACTCATATAAATTCTTAAATCAACTTCGGGAAACTCAGGTGGTGGAAGACCCCCATCAATATGTAGGTAAGGACAACACCAAAGGTAAATCCAAAGAGACTACAGAACCATTTTTGGAGTAGATCACCCAACCCGTCAACAAAGTACCACTTGAGGAAGATCAACTCATAGAGGATGGTGGGGACATAGACATGCAACTAGATGATCGAGAACTAGCATGGATCAAACTAGAGAAACTTGAAGAGGCATATCACAAACAGTAACTCCAATCCCTCCCCTTGGAACAATTACGCAAGGTACACAAGGTCTATTTGAAATCCACTACAGGAGCGACATCCATATCTAGAGACGGTCTCGAAATCCATTCAAACCTGTGAAATGATAATTGTAAAACTCCAAAAGAAGGGAAAAGACAAGGAATAAAATCTTCCCAACAACTCATCCAAGAGGTAGGAAGTTTTATGATTAACTCAAGGAAAATCCAGAAACTCACTGAGGGCTTATTCAACTCCTCCCCACCTCCTTCCTCATGAATATTATCTCATGGAGTGTTAGAGGCTTGAATGGAATAACCAAGCAAGGGGTTCTTCGAAACAACATCGTAGCATAAAATCCAGATACATTACAATTAAAGGAAATTAAATGTGCATATGAAATAGCTAAAAAAACCTTCCCATGATGTTGGCAATAGAGAAAGTATGTCTACAATGATTTTATAGGAGAAGTAGGGGGGAGGGATATTTTATGGAACCCGACAACAATAGTAATGGACAATTTTTACTCCACCCAATGGACTATTACTACTCATTATTGTGTCATTGGCTTAAGAAAAGAAGGGATTAGAACAAATGCCTAGGATCCCAAATTGCCTTAGAAAAACGGATTTTTTTCTATCAAGTTTATTCTCTTTGAGCGCCATTGTGGATCGTGGGTGGTGGATTTTAGGTGGTGACCTAAACATTATCCTATCCCTGGAGGAAAATTGGGGGTATCAGAAGACTGGACATGGACAGTGAGGGGATACAAAAATTAATAGATGACCTCCATCTAATTGACTTAGAAACCCGTAATGGTACCTTCACCTAGTCGAATCAACGTTCTAGATCACACCAAGTTGCATATCATCTTGACTTATTCCTAGTTTATGAGCCTCTAATGTTGGAAGGTCTTCTTATGGAAGACATTATTCTTCCTCGCTCCGGTTCGGATCACTAGTCAGTCCATCTATGGATATACCTTGTCAGTTCTCCCCAACGCAAGCTATTTAGGTTAAAACAATTCTATCTCTCTAACCAATATTTTCAGCAAAATGCTCCCATTTGGTAGGTGAATGTATTAGTTTCCCATAGAACCTTGATGTACAAATTTCAACAGAAGTTAAAGAATTATAAGCAACTTCTACGAGACTGGAACATAGATGTATTTGGAAAGATATTCCAAGCTCAGAGATCTCTAGAACAACATATCAAAGAGATATAAACAAAAATTATAACCCATGGTAGAAATGGCTCTCTTGAAGCATAAGAGAAACATATGAAACAACAGTTGGAGGAAAGAAATAGGAAAGAATAAATTCTCTGGTGTAAAAAATCTAGAGTTCAATGGCTCAAAGAGGGAGACAAGAACAAAAACTTATTTCATCGATTCATGATTCAGAGGAGACATGTCAATCGAATAACACAACTGGAAAATGATTAGGGCCAATAGACCTTGGATCATGAGGGCATGGAAAATGAACTTGTTAATTACTATCATGACCTACTAATTAAACATCGTCCATACCAACCATAGGAAATCAATAAAATCATCCAGCATATTCCAACTCTAGTTACCTAGGAACAAAATGAGGAACTGCTAAGACCTATCACCATTGAAGAAGTGGACCAAGCAATAAAATAAAAGCCCCCTGGAAAATATTCAGGTCCTAACGGCTTCACGACCGATTTATTCTACCATTGTAGAAAAATGGTTCGTGAAGAAGTCTGGAAATTAGTGGAAGATTCATGTATCTCTAGAGGTGTCCTAATGGATCTTAACACAACCCTTCTTACCTTGATCCTAAAGGAGGAGAAGTTCTCTCATCCCAAGCAGTTCTGGTTGATTTCTCTATTCAATGTCATCTATAATATAATAACCAAGGTAATATTTATACGACTTAAACCTCTTCTTCCTTTCATTATTTCTAAAGAGAAATCTAGCTATGTAGAGGGGTGTCAAATTATGGACAACGTTATTCTAGATCATGAGGTAATTCACTACTTAAAATCCTCCCATACTCCAGGAATGATCCTCAATATAGACCTATCAAAGGCCTTTAACAAACTCGGCTGGAAATATATGAAGTCTCTAATATTAGCTTTTGGATTTTTCAATGAGTGGGTCAACTGAATTCTCAACCTAACCTCCTCGAATTTCTTATCAATCTTAGTCAATGATTCTCCTTCAAATACTTGTGTTCCTTCTAGAGGTATCCATCAAGGGGATCCCCTCTCCCCCTTCCTCTTTGATATCATTTTTGAAGGCCTAAGCTGCTATACCAAAGAATCCATCATTGACGACACTCTTCAGGGCTTTCCCTTGCATGGGATGCAACCAATTGTATCTCATAGTCAATTCATGGATGATACCATGATGATGGGCTCTCCCACATCCAAGGAAGCCCTTAATATTCATAGCATATTAAATTATTGTTATAACTTACAACAATAATTAGAGGGGGGGGATGAACCAATATTGTATTAGATTACTCAATTTTCTTTCGTTTCAACAAATTCAAGTTATTTATAAGTAGAAATACATGAAGAGAACAAAACACAACACAAAAAACACATTACACCATAATTTTTACGTGGAAACCCAATGCGGGAAAAAACCATAGAACATATTTCTTTATGTTCTTTTACAAGAACCAACTTACAATTTACAATTATTCATATTGACAGACACCCACTTGTTGCAAATGAGGACACCAATCCTCTCATGCACCAACCCGTCGCAAACAATGAGGACACCAATCCTCTCATGCACCAACCCATCGCAAACAATGAGGACACCAATCCTCTCAAGAACCAACCTGTCACGGATGAGGACACCAATCCTCTCAGGCACCAACCCATCGTAGATGAGGACACCAATCCTCTCAGGCACCAACCTGTCGCAAATGAGGACATTGATCCTCAATGAGATTAAACTCACCCTAGCACCACCCTGCCACCCTGAAATAAGTTTAAGAAATATTTTTACAGAACTAAAATTTTCTCTACAAAAATTAATCTGATAAGTCTTTGGTTCAGTTTTGTTGAATAGTTACAAATCATTTTTCTTCTTTTTTCATTTGCTCCTCCATCAAACTGAATGCATCCTTATTTATAATGTTTTTTCTTGATTTCACCTTGATGTAAGTGGACGCATAACAGTTATATTGTGGACATAATTTGACCAGATCAAAGTCCTGTCAGCTACACTTTTGTCTAAATAAAGTAAGTAGACGTATGACAGTTACATTGTGGACAAATCTTGACTAGATCAAATTCTTGTCAGTTATACTTTTGTCTAAATAAAGTATGTGGATGCATGACAGTTGTATTGTGGAAAAATATTGACCAGATCAAGATCTAGTTATAGCTAGACATTCTTTGACTTCAAATGGACCAAATCTTCCAATGAATAAACTCCAACTCATCTCCTCAAAATTTATGCAGCAATTTACATTCTTGATTACTCAATGCGCAACTAAAATGGGAGTGCAACACTCAAGTCACAAGTATTCAACTTGTTGCACTTTCCCCCCAGTTCCCTCACTCAATTTCCCCATTCATCGTGTCGCATTCCACTATGGTGTTTATCATACAGGTTTTGTTTCTTCACACTCCACTGCGCCATTCGTCGCACTATCTCAAGGTGCCCTGCATATTTTAATATTTGAAACTTCCATATATGTTGTTTCAGTCCACTTTGTCTGAAAATTCCATATATTTTGTCACAGTCCACTCTATCACATTGGATTCTTCTCTATCCAAGGTCCATTCAACTTTGTTTTCTTTGATTTCACTTCATACATTCCTATGGTCGTCTCTACGCCTTCCAATCTTCTTATGCATTTATATTTACCTTTCATGAACTTCCACCACCTGTGCACCATACTTCCTTGTGTGCCATACTATATGTGCACCATGTACATTACTTCTTTGACATCAATGACAACATATGCGCAACAAACTCCCCCTTTTTCATTGATGGAAACCAAGAGAGCCTTCTTTTGTATTCTAAAAGGTGACTACAAAAACAATGGAATTTATGCTAAGATATTCCCTTTTGATGTGCACAACTACAAGCTACTCCCCCTTTCAATGTGCACAACTGCAAGTTTCCCCCCCTTTCAATGTGTGCAATTGCAATTTGCTCCCCCTTTCAATGTGTGCAACTGCTAGATCAATGGATTTTATGGTATTTTCCCAAAGGACAACAATGACAAAGAATGACTTGAAATAAGCTCTCATCCATGCCTCTTTACATCAACATAACCATCCTTAAATAGAATACCACCGAGAGCCATAGAAAAATTCAATTGTGCACATTTCGAAGTAGTGAATTGTGTTCTTTATTGAAGAAGGGAAGACGATACCACCCCCAATGTTTGTCTGAGATAATCAAAGGGTTATTTGGGTAATGGCTTGGTAAAAAATTCTACAATTTGTTATTTGGAAGGAACATACTCTAATTTGACCACCTGATATTGAACTTGTTCTCTGAGAAAATGATATTTGATTGGTATATGCTTAGTCTTAGAGTGTTGAACATGATTTTTAGATAGATTAATATCATTGGTATTGTCACACATGATGGAGACAGGTTGCTCACAGGGAACTCACAGGGAACTTGAATATCCTTGAGATTGTTTATAATCCACAACACTTGAGTACAATAGGATGTTGCGGCTATATATTTGGCTTCAACTGTAGAGAGAGAAATGGAAGTTTGTTTCTTACTGAGCCAGGACACTAAACAACTGCCAAGGAAAAAATGTGCCTCCACTAGTGCTTTTTCTATCATCAATACTTCCTTCCCAATCTGCATCAGTATAATCTTTGAGAATGAGGTTTTTGTCTTTTGGATACCACAAGCCATAATCAATAGTGCCTTGCAAGTATCTGAATATTCTTTTAATGATAAGAATATGAGTTTCTTTAGGATTTGCTTGAAATTTTCATACCAAACCAACTGCTTGTATGATGTCATGCCTTGAAGTTGTGAGATAGAGCTAGCTTCTTATCATAGACCTGTAGATTGTTTGATATATTTCTGGATCATCATCATCTTTGTTGAGTTTGAAACTGGTATTCATATAAGTGCTCATAGGTGTGCGGTTTTCCATGCCAAACTTCTTCAAGATTTCCTTGAAATATTTACTTTGAGAAATGAAAATTCATCTTTCTGATTGATCAATCTATAGACCAAGAAATAAGGAGAGTTCTCTTAACATGGACATCTCAAACTCTTGTGTCATTGTAGTTGCAAACTTTTTACTCATTATTTCAATGTTACTACAAAAAATAATACCATTAACATATACTACAATAGTTAACAAGTCATTACCTTCGGCCTTGATGTATAAGTTGTTATCAGTTGTTCCCTTTTTAAAACCTTGTCGGTGTAGATATTTATTGAGTCTGTAATACCAAGCTCTTGAATCTTGTTTAATCCCATGCATGCGTTTCTTTAATTGGCAGACATAATATTTTTTTTTCAGTTAGAAGAAAACCTTATGGCTGCTCCACATGAACTTCTTCCTCAAGATCACCATTCAAAAATGTTGATTTGACATCCATCTGGTAGATTTTGAATTTTCTGTAACATACAAAATCCAAAAACATCTTGATAGCTTCAATTCTTGCAACAGGGGCAAAATTTTCTTCAAAGTCCACTCCTTTGAATTGAGCATACCCTTTTCATACCAATCTGGCCTTCTTTTTTACTATATATCCATTTTCATTTAACTTGTTTATGTATACCCATTTAGTTCTAATTACATTCTTGTCATTTGGTCTTGGGACAAGATCCCAAGTCTTACTTTTCTTTATTTGGTCTACTTCTTCATTCATGGATTTGACCCAATGGTCATCCTGACTTGCTTGGATAAAAAAATTTGGTTCGCTCATGGATAGCAGTGCAAAATTTGCAGAACCAAATGTATCTATAATTTGTCTTCTAGTTTGTACATGTCCTTCCTTATTTCCAAGAATTTGACTTTTTGGATGATGTTTTTGAACATACTTTGATGGGGTCTTTGGTTGTTATGTATCCATTCTCTCTTCTTTCTCAAAATCCTCTTGTTCCTTATACTCATGCATTCCATCTCCTTGTGGTTCATTTCCGATGTTTTCATCATATGATCATGGTGCTGGTGTCTCTCTGGATGAAGTGGTCTCTCTTCTACCTTTACATATATACTTTCAAATATTTTATGGATTATTTTGTTGTAGCACTTGTATCCTTTACTTCTGGAGGAGTATCCTAACAAGATACCTTAATGAGCTCTAGAATCAATCTTACATAAGTTGTCTTCATTTATTTTATTGTAGCATTTGCTTCCAAAAACTTTGAAGTGTTTTATTGATGTTGGTCTTCCATGCCATATCTCATAAGGGGTTTTATCATTGTTTACTCTTATGTGAGATTTATTGAGAATGTTAATAGAAGTTTGAACAACTTCTCCCCAAAAGGTTTTAGATACTTATGATTCATCAAGCATGGCCCTGGCCATTTCTTGAACTGTTTTGTTCATCCTTTCTACTACTCCATTCTGTTGAGGGGTTCTGGCTATAGAAATCGTCTCTTGATCCCATGTTTTTCACAATAACTATTGAATTCATCATATGTGAATTATCCTCCTATGTCTGATCTTAGGCACTTTATTTTTAAATCCATTTCATTTTCTACCTATTCTTTGAATATTTTGAATCTTTCAAAAGCCTCAAATTTATGCTTCAACAATCCAACCTAAGTCATTATGGTATAGTCATCAATCAACAAAATGAAATATATTTCACCTTGAGGTGATTGTGTACTAGTGGGGCCACAGAGATCTGTATGAATCAACTCAAGAGGTCAAATGGTGGAGTGTTCTCTTGCCTTTAATTTAACTCTTGACTAGTTTCCAAACTTACATGAATTACAGACAGTTTTCTAAGGTTTGGGAATTTTGGGCATATCTCTCACAACATATTTTCTTCCTAGCTTAACACGTTGATTAAAAATAAGATGGGATAGTATTTTGTACCAAATCTAGATCTCATCAATTTTACCAATGCAATATTTTTCTTTGTCTTCTTCTAGAACATACACATTTCCTGGAGTTCAACTGCCTTGACAACAATATTTCATGTATTCGTATACATTACTTTAAAACATTTTGAATGAAAGAGAACATTGTGTTCTTGGTCACACATTTGACTTACACTCAACAAATTACGTTTTAGACCATCTACATACAACACATTTTGTGTGTTGATCTTTCCCTTCTTATCTTCATCTAGTACAACTCCTTTTCCTCTAATTCTAGTTGGAGCATTGTTTCCAAAAGTAAAATTACCACCTTTTTCTTTAGTTAGGAATTCAAACTTACTCTTGTCTCTTGTCATGTTCTTAGAGAAACCACTATCGATATACCATTGATTTTCTTGATTTTTGGCATATAGAGCTAGTCCACAATTTTCTTTGCTTTTGTTTTTGTTCCTCCAAACCTTGGTAAAATATTTTGTTTTGTCTTGATTATAAATAGGCAACATCTTGCTTTTGCATTGTTAAGCCCTAATATTGGCTCATTACCCCTTAATTGGGGCATATTATATTAGTAATGTTGTTTTATTTATGTCGGCTTTAGGCCATTAGTTGTAATTATACCTCCTAGTCTC
>JZKD02S1695220.1:22624-36232 GCA_000966675.3 Picea glauca | reverse complement strand
TTGCATATTTGGCATTACAGGTCATTTAGTAGAGGGTATAAGGAATTTTGATACATAGCCATTAGAGGTTTATTGAATCTCATTTCTACATTTTTGTTATGTCTAAAAATCCTGCAACTCACAGCCTTATGTCTAAAGTTTCCAAAAGAGAAACAATATCCATAGAAAAAATTTGGATGCCTTGGAATGAAAAACTTGCTTGTAGGAATCGTTCTTTGTCTGTCAGCTTGATAATATTCAGCCACATGTTGTCTCTTTGCTTCATATTTGTTTGCATAGTTAAGGTTATCCAGTTCTAACTGATTCTTCTTATCATATTTTGATTTGTTAGGATGGCTATTATTTCCCTTGAGATCATTTGCATAACGTGTAGGCTTCTCACTAGTTGACATGCTAGTGGTTGATTCACCTTTGATCATTTTTAGACTTTCCTTATATCCTAGCCATGTCTTGTCATTTGGTGATCTTTGATTGTTGAGAATGTTATCTAGAGTTTCATCTCCTTTTATGAATTTCATTTGAGTCTTGTACTTCTCTATATCTTTTCTTGAAGACACTATTTTTTCATCTAGTTTGTCACAGATGTTCTCCTTTTCTTTTAGCTAAGTTATCAATATATCTTCCCCTCTTTTGGCCTCTTCTAACTGAGTTTTTAAGATGACTGTATCTTCATTGATTTCAATGTCTTTTTCTTTATAAAATTGTAATTGGTATTTTCTTAGTCTATTCTTTTTCTTGAGTCAACAGATTTCCTCCAAAGCACTAATGGGGTCTCATTCCATGTCTACTACAGCTTCACACTCTTATGTGTCTGTTTTTTCTTGATTATATTTGTGTTGCTCCAAATACATGAGAATTTTTTTATATGGAATTGTATCTGGCACATATTCTTCTTCTTTAGTGTCTGAAGAGTTGTTGCTATCCTCTTTTGAATAAAAATTGTTCCTTTTAAAGGATTTTTTTATTTTATATGCCGTAGGTTTATCCTTGCCTTTTCTTTATTTTTCGTTGGTGTTGTTTTCTTTGAAGGGACATTTAGATGCAAAATGACCAACTTTACCACAATGAAAGCATTTGAATGGTACCATACATTTATATTTTCTGGAGCCCCTCTTTAGTTTCCTTACAAAATTAGCTTATTCTTCATTTGATAAGTGTTATGATGAATCATGATTTTGAGATGCTGACAATTTGACTGATGCCTTGAATACTGTGTTCTTTAGATCTAGTTGTTCGTTCCCAGTCCTCATCTCATAAGCAATTAGAATTCCATATAGCCTTTCCATAGTCAGTTTATATAATTCATGTATTTCTTCTATAGCATAAACCTTTACATCAAGTCTTGAGGGAAGAGATCTCGGTACTTTCTGAAGTATTATAGCTTCCTCAATCTTCTCACCTATCCATTTCATAGTGTTTACAGTCTCATCTACTATGAGAAAGAAACCTGCAACATTTTTATCTTCGCTCATTCTTAGGATTTCAAATTGCATTATGTAAGATTGAAGTTTGGAAAACTTTACTTTCTCATCTCCTTCATAACTATTTACCAGTTTGTCCCATATTTCGTTTGCGGATTCCAACTGCATTACTTTGACAAATTTTGTTTATGCAAGTCCCGCTTGGATGGCATTCCTAGCTCTTTCATTACTGTAGTAATTATTCTTACCAACTTCATTAGTTGGAAGAGTAGTTGGGATTTTATAACCATCTATCACAATCTACCAAACTTCCATACCAAGAGACATCAAGTAGGTCTTCATTATGATATTCCAAAATGCAAAATTTCATCCATTGAACTGAGGAGGTCTGGTTGAAGAAGAAAAATAATCTTAACTTGAAATACTTTATGTGTGATCTTCCTTCCAGATGTTAGGTTTTTATTGAAGGTACATTCACTCTAATACCAATTATTATAACTTACAAAAATACTAAGAGGGTGGGTTGAATCAGTATTGTATCATATTGCTCAATTTTCTTTCCTTTCAACAAATTAAAGTTATTTAGAATTGCAACAATACATGCAAAGAACAAAACATGACACAAAAAACACATTACACTGGAATTTTTATGTGGAAACCCAATGTGGGTAAAAACCACAGAACATCTTTCTTTGTGTTCTTTTGCAAGCACCAACTTACAATTTACAATTATTCAGCTTGGAAGGCACCCACATGTCGCAAATTAGGACACCAATCATCTCAGGCACCCACCTATTACAAAAAATGAGGACACTAATCCTCTCAGGCACCAACATGTCATAGATGAGGACACCAATCCTCTCAGAAACCAACATGCCATGGATGAGGACACCAATCCTCTCAGGCACCAACCTGTCGCAAATAATGAAACCAATCCTTAATTAGCTTCAACTCACCCTAGCACCATCCTTCCACCTTGAAAACAGTTTAAGAAATATTTTTACATAACTGAATTTTTCTCTACAAAAATTAATCTGATGAGTATTTAGTTTAGTTTCGTTGAACAGTTACAAATCATTTTTCTTCTCTTTTCATCCTCTCCTCCATCGAATAGAGTGCATCCTTATTTATTATGTTTTTTTCCTTGAGTTCACCTTCCTGTAAGTGGATGCATAACAATTATATTGTGGACATAATTTGAACAGATCAAAGTCATGTCAGTTACACTTCTATCTAAATAAAGTAAGTAGACACATAACAGTTACATTGTGGATAATTCTTGACCAAATCAAAGTCCTTTCAGATATACTTTTTTCTAAACAAAGTATGTGGACGCATGACAGTTGTATTGTGGAAAAATCTTGACCAGATCAAGATCCAGTTACAGATGGACATTTTTTTACTAAATCAAATGGACCAAATCTTCCAACGAATAAAATCCAACTCATCTCCTCAAAATTGACACATCATTTTACATTTTGTATTACTCAATGTGCAGCTAAAATGGGATCACAAGACTCAAGTTAAAAGTATTCAACTTGTCGCACTTTCCCTCCAGTGTGCTCACTCATTTTCTCCTTTCATATCGTCACATTCCACTCTCTCACTTGTCACATGGGCTTCATTTTGTCACACTCCACTGCACCATTCATCACACTACCTCAAGGTTCCCTACAAATTTTCATATATGCAACTTCCATATATTCCATCACAGTCCACTCCATTACGTAACTTCCACATATTGCGTCGCAGTCCACTCTGTCACATTGGCTTCGTCTCTATCCAAGTTTCATTCAACTCTGTTTTCTTCGATTTCACTTCATACATTCTTGTGGTCATCTATGCACCTTGCAATATTATTCTGCATTTATATTTACCTTTCACACACTTCCACTGCATGTGCACCATACTATCTTGTGTGCCATATTGTATGTGTGCCATTTACATTACTTCTTTGACATCAATTACAACATATGCGCAACAATGATTTTAGTGAGGCCTCAGGCACTTCCATTAACTCTGAAAAATCCCAAATATTCTTCTTTAATACCCCTCTCACCATCAAAAACCATGTCTCACACATTCTTGGTTTGCCTTGGAGTTCCCTTCCATCCAAATACTTAGGTATCCCTCTGATTGACAAATCCCTACGAAATAGCTCTTGGGAACCTCTCATCTAGTCCCTAACCTATCGTTTAAATTCCTAGACATTTTTCTCCCTAAAACTTGTCGGTCATTTGATCCGCCTTAATTCAATCCTCCAAACTATCCCCATTTACCTATTTTCGACTCATTTTTCCTCCAAATCAGTGTTAAATACCATCCACTGCATTCAAAGAAACTTCCTTTGGCAGGGTCACAAAGAAGGTCACAAATGGGCCTTGGTCAGTTGGGATAATGTTTTCAAACCAAATCTTTATCAAGGACTCGAACTATGGGATCAATGCTTGTTAAACAAAATAATGGGTGCTAAACTTTGGTGGAGATGGTTGAAGCACCCGAAATATCTCTAGGCTCATCTGTGGAGAAATAAATACACCCCTCATGTTGAGGATGAAAAAATCATCATATGGAATGAACAACTCTCGAGCTCCCTTATTTGAAATGTGGCATGGAAGCATTGCAAATTTATATAAGAACATGCATTCTTGAAGATTAGGGATGGTGGGGACGCTTTATTTTGGTCAAATTCATGGCAACAAATGCCACCTCTGCTTCTTCAGGAACATATGCAGGAACTCCATACCCAAATGCAGCATAATGGAAGCATGTGAGTGGTGGACCTCTATAATACTACAGTTCCTTCTTCTCTTTGGAGGGAATGGAAGCTAACTCATAGGGATCTGAATTTTCCAATAAATTACCACTTAGTCCCATGGTAGGACGAGGTCAATCTAAGTAAAATCTGTGCCCATTAGGGACCGAACATTCTCTGATGGGGTCACTCAACTCTAGGCACCTTATCCATAAAAGAGGCATACAATTTTATGGCCAGGTTTCATCTATATCCCAATGACAATATCTGGCATGGAATTTGGAAATCAAACCTCTATCCGAAGGTAAGCATTTTTCCCTAGTTACTAGTCCAAAATTTCATTCTAACATGGGATAATATTAGAAAACAAGGCTTCATTTTCCCCTCATATTTCCCTCTTTGTTCTAAGTAAGAGGAATCCATGGAACACCTCCTCAACCAATGTTTGTTCAACGCTAACATATGGGATTATGTTTCTCAATCCATGTGAAAAATAGATTGAAAGATTGAAATCATCATTCAATCCATTAAGAGTTGGAGAGCCTTAGCATTCAAAAATTCTATTCTTAACATAATTTGGCAACTACTTCTTGGCTTCGTAGTCTGGGAAATATGGAAGGAAACAAATAGAATCATTTTCCACTCTAAGCAATCTCTAGAATCTCATGTTTGGCACAAAATATGTGAGAGTATTCGGGAAACAATCCAATCACAGAAATGGATTGAAGATTATCTTTCCTATGATCCTCACGAGTGCATTATCCTCTCCAACTGGAACCTAAATCTCAGTCAAGACCATATCTCTAGTGTCTCTTGTACCATTTCATTTCACAACTCTATTTCTTGGCAAAGGCCATTGAGAGGATTCCACAAAATGAACTTTGATGGAGCCTCTAAAGGAAATCCAGAGCCAACAAGATTCAGATTTGTTTTCAGAGATAACAATGGGAAAATAACTCACATTTTAGCAAGTTGTCTGGGCCAGGACACTAACAACTCGACCGAACTTTGGTGACTCCTCCGTGGAATTCATATAGCAGCTTAAACATGATATAAGTAGCTAATCGTGGAAGGGGAATCTATGATTATCATATCCTTGTTAACTAAGCTTTAGAATGGCTCAGATCCTACAAATATTCCACCAGTTGGCGACTCCTTGATACTCTGTAACTTCTCAAATATATGTTGATTCCAACTGTGGTAATCATCTCCTCTCATGTAAGAAGAGAGGCTAACAAAATTATGGATAAATTGGCAAATATTGTGTCTCCATTGGAGGGCAGGACATCTATATTAAATTCAATCAACAACTTGCGCCTCCTCTACTTCAGGATTGTTTTGAAGTGGCTCATTCATAATGCAATGCCCTAGATGGGATGCCACCTAGCCTAATATGAAATTACACCATCTGGTTTCCAGCGTAGACTCCAAGCGCATGACTCCTTACCTGATGTGGAACATTCATTCTCACTTTCATCTTCGCGGCCTTGTTCTCACACTCAACATTATGTCAGAAATCTCGTCGATGGTTGGCGCTGCAAACTCTTGTACAGTGACGGTCCAGGCACCAAGTCAGATGACATGTATTTGGTACTCAGTTTCATGAAGGTAATATAAGCTTATAACTTACAAATAATAATAATAAGTGTTGCATGGCAGCATAGTCCCTGCTAGGTTGGAATGGGAATAAATGCAATCGAGTACAAACACGTGACTAGAAAGTTGAAATACATGTGGTTTCCATGCAGAACATAGTATTCTTGAATTAGTTTTTCCTGAAATATATCAAAAATTATTAACATTTAAAATGTTGTTGGACACAAAAAAATATAGCATTCACGAATTAGTTTTCTTTACATACGTTCGTGGAGAGAAACACAAAAAAATAGTAGTAACATGTGTTACATAGGTTCGTGGAAAAAAACACAATGAAATTAGCATTCCCCAACGAGGGCTCCTGGACAGAAAAGAAAATGAAATTTATCAAATTATAGGTTCCTGGACAGCATAAATTATACATACCAAATATGTAATTTTATAAAGTAGATATTTATTTTTATACATACGAAATATGTACTTTTATAAAGTAAGGGGATGAGATTTTATAGAGCATGCATGAAGCCCTCATTCCATACTTAGCCATCTTTTGGATCATGGGTTCTCGGGGTGGCGGGCTCAAAATTGGGCCTCTGTTGTTCTGTTCCCTACAAGTAGCACCGAGAGTTTCGCAATATACAAATTGACAAACGGACTTGCGGACTATGGAAATTGATCAAAATTTAATAATGTTTGTTACATATCTCTAGAAATTACATCAACATTGAAAAGCAAACAATAGAATAGTAATAACGTCTATTACATAAGTTTGTGGAGAAAAAAAAATAGCATTCCCAAATTAGCTTGCTTTAAAACAAAGGCTTCTGGACACAAGGAAAATCGAAATTTATCAAAGTATAGGCTCCCGAAGACCCAAAAAGTTAGCATACAATAGAATAGTAACAACATCGTGCAATACAAAAAATTTAGCATACAATAGGACACAAAAAATGTAGCAGTCCCGAATTAGTTTTCTTTGGAACAAACAACAAAGGTTCCTGGACACCCAAAATTTAGTATACAATAAAGGCATTCTCGAATCAGTTTTCTTTGAAATTTATCAAAAATTAATAATGTGTGTTACATCTTTCTGGAAATTTAAAWGTGTTTKTCATATAAACTGGGATTGGGGCTCCCGCGGACCATAAAAAGAACTAAGTAAAAGAATTAGGAATGTCGAAAGAAGAAGTGCGCGACGATAGAGAGGAAGACTTGATAAGAAGAAATTGGAAGTTCTGAGTATTTGGTTACAGTTTTCTATTTAAAGAGGTCATAACTGGATTGATAAAGAAAAGAAGAGGAAAATATATACTTAAACTGGATTGATAAAGAAAACAAGATGCCAATATAGACTTACAGTGAAGCCGATGCGTTTTTGTTGTTGTCGTCGATGGTCAGTGGAGTCTTGTCGACCGGTTGTTGCCCTTCGTGGACGAGGTTGTCCATTCTCTGTTGGAACCATTCTTCGATATATATTTTCATGGGGTCCATGTTGATTTCATTCTGTATTTCTATGTCGTAAAGGTCATTTTCTAATTTCCTTAGATCCATTGAAATACTATGCAGACTCTATTCAATTTCTTCATTGTGTGCCGCATAGTCCAATACCCAACGCTCGTTCTCATCTAGATGATGTTCAACTATGCCGTAAAACTTTTCGAAGGACAACCCCTTTAAAATATCAACTTGTTCATGAAAGGATTCTTTGGTCATTGACAAGGATTTGAGAATTAAGTTTGGGTCTTGAACCTCATTGATACTTCCGACTAAGTCTATTTGGATCAGGCTTGTGAATAAATCTTCCTTTTCTGATATGGCTTGTTTACATGATTTGACAATGAGCTCCAGGTTGTTAACTTTCTTTTTCCAGCATGCTTTTACTTTTTTGGTTCGCTTTGGGGAGGGGAGTTTCTCTTGTCTTCTTTTCAGTTCCGATGTGTTGATGACATAGTTGGAAAAATGGTTCAGTACCTCTTCACAGAAACGTTGATCATTTTTTAAATTCGCCTCCAAATGTTTCAGGAAATTATTTGCCTTCTTTCCGAAGGAAACTAAATTTTGTAATGTTTCCCAGGCTTCAGTAAATAGCTGCATTATTTTGTTGATGTTATTCTCTATAAGGGCTCTAGAGAATGCAAGGAGGGTAGAGGATACTTTCATGTTGGATGCAGTGGTAGAAGGCACAATTTTTGCTAAAGGACTTGCAAATTTTGGGGTTGCAATGAAATATTTCTCAAATTCGTTCAAGCGGTCTTTCAGTCTGGCATTTTCCGTCTCAATTCCTCCAATGGAATCATGAAGAATTTCACCGGTTACTTGGTGAAATGAGGAGATTTGGGACAGCCACATTTTCCTAAATTTAATCTCTATGCAAGATTTGTCTTTCATGTTTGTTACATCTCTCTTTTCAATGACCATACTTTTAGATTGGCTATCAAAAGCAGTGCTCTGTAATACGAAGGATTCATCTTCGTCAAAAAATTTGGTCTCATTTATTTCCACCGCAGATGACCCAATTTTCTGCATGTGGTCAGTTTCAATTTCAAGTTGCACCTATTCACTTTCAATTTTGGGTTCCTCCACCTGCCCCGCATTGTTTTTTCTCTTCTTCGTCAGTGGAATTTTGTGAGAACTACTAATTTTTATGCGGGGAGGGTTCTTATCTCCTCCTCCATTTGAAGATTTTTGGGTTTCTTTCTTACTGGGGTGGGTTGTTGAAGCGATGCTCTGTGATGTCGTTCTCTTGGGAGTGTTGGCAGGGGACTGGGTACTCTTCTCACCGGATACTTTTCCCTATTTTCTGTACAATTCAGTCATGATTTTCAATGTCTGTGCATTGCAATTGGCACAAGTAGGATTGTTGTCATCACTGTCCCTATCTTGGGTCAGGTGACTATGGATAAAAGAGTTGTTGAAGCCAACTGCCAGTAAATGTTCTCGAAAAATCCCATTAGGGTGGAACCCTTTTAGCCTTTCATCATACGTTAGGTTCAATTTATTGAAATGGTCAGCAAACTCATCAATCTTGTTGACGTTTCTGCAGACGAAGTCTCCAACTTTCCAGGGCAGAGGAATGAACTGTTTTTATTTTCTTATCATGGAAAAAATTTAACCAATGGTTGTATTGCCTTGTTATTTCTGCAACAAACATCTTGTCCATGATGTGGCATGGAAGGAAAGAAGGATTTTCCTTAGAGCCAAAGACCATGCGGACAATGTGATTTTCCTTTTGTTCGAGTGTGCCCTTCCTGTTCAAAAACTTGGTTTCCTAGCCAGACATCCACGAAGCATCCTTGACTAACAATAAATCTTTGAAAACTGAGACAAAGCCATTAAAAAATTCATAAAAAGAATGGGAGGCCTTGTGCCTCCAAAGGGCCTCGTACCAGAATGTTATTGGGTCGAATCCACAGTTTATTTTATTGGAAAGAGAAAGTTTTGGAAACAAACAACAATGCACTATTGCGAAAATCAACTAGATGGAATATAAAATTTATTCTATTCTTTGAATCATGACAACTGGGAACAGATCTCAATGGAAATTAGATTCTCCCAAACGAAAATGTATTGTTCCTTGACTGTGAAATACAAAATATAAATAATTATATGGGAAATGCTTGTCGTGGATGCCTATCCCATTATTCTTGTAAACAACCAAGCAATTTCCCGGAATGGATTTCTAAAGGAACTTACCTGCAACCTTGTCATATCTTCAGGAACTATTGTCGGGTATTCAAGGAATTCGGCTAAGATGCTCAACCCGTTATCATGTTTTTCTATAAACTTCTTGCAGTCTTGTCCTCTGAACATCAATGTTGGCTCAGGCAATTTTAACATCTTGCGTAAGACCCGAGGTGACAAAGAAATAGGAGAATGGTCGTGCAGTGGAATAATTCTTTGGTGTGGAATATATTTTTCGGTTCACCAAGAGACCACCTCCTTACATTCAAAAACCTCAGGGACGCAGCCTACACGAGCCATTCCAGAGGTTCAAATCACTTCATTCTGGGTGGAATAGGATGAATAGTAAAAGTATGCCCTGGACCACTGGAAGTTTTGGTCATGATGTCCGAAGATATTTACTATATCTCCACAAAACTGTTGTCAACCTAGTGCCATAAGTCTACAAGAACATTTTTTTTCTCCAAACGATGAATGAAATGAAAAGTTGGAAGGCATAATATAACCCTGCACAAATCTTGGTCCAATGCATTTGAATGGGAGATKTCCTCGAGACTTTCGTTCATTAATGAMAATTTGGACGRYTGTTGCATGATGCGTTGTTAATATTAAACACTAGTAATTGCATACATAAATATGTGAACATGGCGGATATGGCAATGAGCGATTAAGAATTATAGATTTCTTGAGYAGGCCAACACGATGACACATGTTCGAGATGAACAATCGGAAGGGACAAAATAACTCTCCGCACATCTTGGTTTAATGCGTAATAATGKGAGATCTCCTCGAGCGTTTCACTCATTAATGACAATGTTTACGGTTCCTGCAAGGTCATCTTTTAGCATGAAAGGTTTCTAATTGCATAGTAAGGAAGTACAGAGGTTGCGGGTAYGAGAAAAAGTAGCTTCAAAATAGGGTTATAAGGTACAACCATTGGAGRTGAGGGCGCGAGGGTCAAATTGTATGTCTCARAACTTTTTGAGTGCAATACGTGTAAGAAAGAAGAGGGTATGGTAGGATAGTCCAGAGGGAAATTTGTATATCACTAGTAAGAGCATAACTAATGTAAATCAGGAAGGAAAGGAAGTTAGTGGGGATGGAAGGTAGCGAGAGATAATTTGAAACATTTGTGAGCCATGGTAAAGTGAAGATTGTGATTTTGATGAGTCCGCGGTGGAATTGTAGATCCTGGAAGTTTTGAGTGCACGATGTATAACACGTAACAAGAAGCAGTAGAGTTCGAAAGTGCCAACACAAGAACCACAGCCATAAAATTGGCTAAGTATGGAATGGAACAGCGGTCGGTCGGATTCGTCATCTGAGGATATAGATGGAGATGAATATATGTCATCCCGCCAAGGCTAGAACCTACAATCATAGAAAAGCGACTAAGTATATAATCAAAAGGCGATAATACATGGGAGGAAGAAAGGGGAAAAGGACTAAGGAATCCGCAGTCGAATTGTAAATCACGGAAATTTTGAGTGCAATATGTATATCACGGAACAAGAAGCAGCAGAGTTCGAAATTTCCAACCCGACAACCGCGGACATAAAATTGGCTAAGTATGGAAAGGAACAGCGGTCAGTCGGATTCGTCATGTGATAATATAGATGGATATGAAGATATGTCAGCCCGCCAACGCTGGAACCCGTGATCATAAAAAAGCGACTAGGTATGTAACCACAAAGGATAATACATTGGAAGAAGAAAAGGGAAAAAGGACTAAGGAGTCCATGGTGTAATTTTAAATCACGGAAATTTTGAGTGCAATATGTATATCAGAGAACAAGAAGCAGCAAAGTTCAAATGCGTTAACCCGAAACAGTGACTAAGAATTGGAGATTTCGTGAACCCGTCAATGGTCAAATTGTATTGTTTGGAACATTTGAATGGATAATCCGTAACACGAAAGAGGGGATGATGTCGGAACCCAGTAGCCAATTTGTATATTGCAGACAGCCGGATGCGAACTATTTCGTATCAGTGTGTGCAGTACTTGTCACTAGTAAGAGTCACTAGTAAGAGCATAACCAATGTATATTAAAAAGGACAAGAAGTTAATGGGGATGGAAGGTAGCAGTAGATACTTTGAAACGTTTGTAAACCGTGGTAGAGTGAATCTTGTGAGTTCGAGGAGTCCGTGGTGGAATTGTAGATCACGAAAGTTTTTAGTGCAATATGTACATCACGGAACAACAAGAGGCAGAGTTGAAAACTACAAACTCGGCAAATGTGGGCATAAATTTGGCTAAGTATGGAAAGCAACAGCGGTCGGTCAGATTCGTCGTGTGATTATATAGATGGAGATAAAGATATGTCAACCCACCAATGCTGGAACCCGCGATCATAGAAAGGGGACTAAGTATATAACCACAAAGCGATAATACATGGGAAGAATAAAATGGGAAAAGGACCAAGGAGTCCGTAGTGGAAGTTTAAATCACGGAAGTTTTGAGTGCAATATGTATATCACAGAAAAAGAACCAGCAGCGTTTGAATGCGCCAACCTGAAACAGTGACTAAAAATTGGACATTTCGTGAACCTGTCAACAGGAGGATCCAAAATAGGGTCAGAAGTTCTCCCCAAAAGACATGAGGCCCCGACGGTTGAATTGTATCGTTCGAAACATGTGAATGCATAATATGTAACACAGAAGAGGGGACAATGTCGGAACCTGGTAGTCAATTTCTATATTGCGGAGGGATGGATGCAAACTGTTTCGTATCAGTGTGTGCAGTTGTCACTAGTAAGAGCATAACCAATGTATATTAGTAAGGATAAGAAGTTATTGGGGATGGAATATAGTGACAGATACTTTGAAACATATATGAACTATGGTAAAGTGAAGCTTGCATGTCTGAGGAGTCCACGGTGGAATTGTAGATCATGGAAATTGTGAGTGCAAGATGTACATCACGGAACAAGAAGAAGCAGAGTTGGAAACCGCCAACCCGGCAACCGCGGCCATAAAATTGGCTAAGTATGGAAAGCAACAACAGTTGGTTAGATTTGTCGTGTGATTATATAGATGGAGATAAAGATATGTCAGCCTGCCAATGTTGGAACCTGTGACCATAGAAAGGAAACCAAGTATATAACCAAAGAGCCATAATACACGGGAATAAGGACTAAGGAGTCCACAATGGAATTGTAGATCACGAAGATATTGAGTACAAGATGTAAACCCGGTAGTCAATTTGTATATTGTGGAGGGTTGGATGCCAACTGTTTCATACCATTATGTTCAGTTGTCAATAGTAAGAGCACAACCAACCTATATTAGGAATGAGAGAAAGTTACTGGGGATACTTTGAAACATTTGTAAACCGTGGTAGAACAAAGCTTGGTGCCAACCCGAAACAATATCCAAGAGTTGGACATTTCATGCACCCGGCGACAGGAGGATCCAAAACAGGTTGACAAGGTCTCTGCAAAAGATGCGAGGCCCCGACGTTCAAATTGTATCGCTCCGAACATTTGAATGCATAATATGTAACATGGAAGAGCAGATGATATCGGAATTTGGTAGTCAATTTGTATATTGCGGAGGGTGGGATGCCAATTGTTTCATACCTCTGTGTCCAGTTGTCACTAAGAGCTAATTTAGTATTGAAAATAATTTTTTTATATACTGTTAGATAGTTGATAGGGATTACCATCCGTAAACAATGGGAATCTTCGCCCTGCCAACCCTGGAGTTCGTATGTCAATTTGTATATCATGGAACTGTGAGCACTGTTTTGAGGACACGGAACAATAGAAGTGCAATGTTGAGTCAGCCAGCCCACAGGTCCACTTGTCAATTTGTATATCGCATAATTTGGGGTGCTATTTGTAGGGCACAGAATAATGGAGGCCCAATTTTCAGCCCGCCCGCCTACCCAAGAACCCGTGATCCAAAAAGTGGCTAAGTATGGAATGAAAAATCCGTACATGCTCTATAGAATATCATTTCCACACTTTAGTCCCATAATACATGGGAAGAAAAAAGGGGAAAAGGGATGAAGGTGTCTGCAGTGGAATTGTAGATCATGGAAATTTTGAGTGGAAGATGTATATCACGGAACAACAAGCAACAGAGTTTGAAAGCGCCAACCCGACAACCACAGGCATAAAATTCACTAAGTATGAAAAGGAATAGCGGGCGG
>JZKD02S1695220.1:0-16367 GCA_000966675.3 Picea glauca | reverse complement strand
CCTTGGTATATATTGGAGACTAGGAGGTATAATTACAACTAATGGCCTAAAGCCGACATAAATAAAATAACATTACTAATATAATATGCCCCAATTAAGGGGTAATGAGCCAATACTAGGGCTTAACAATGAAGACATGTCAGCCCGCCAAATCTGGAACCGAATACCATAGAAAGGCGACTAAGTATATATCCAGAAAGCGGTAACGGGCGGGAAGAAGAAAAGGCTAGTTTGTATGCACCAACCCAACAACCGCGGACATAAAATTGACTAGGTATGGAAAGGAAAAGCGATCAGTCAAATTCGTCATGTGAAGATGCAGATGGAGATGAAGATATGTCATCCCGCGAACCCTGAAACCGCCCATCATAGAAATACGACTAAGTATAAAACCAGAAAACCATAATGGACAGGAAAAGGAAAAGGGGAAAAGGGATAAGTATCTAACAGTCAAAAAACCTTTTTTTCCGTTTATTAATGGCAATGTTTTCGAACCCCTGTTTGGTTCTCACTAGTAAAAGAATAAACTACATATCACTAAAGTTCTTTGGCTGCAAGATGTATATGACGGAACAAGGGACATAGGTGTTGGGTATCGAGAACCTGGGCCCTGGTGGCCAGATAATGCAACAAGAAACATGAATTTTCATTGTGGTTTCAACGAGATAAACTCCTTATCATCTATTCATCTTGTATTCCTAGCAATGACATGAGAAAACGTCGACTCTCCATAAACATTAATATCTAAATTAAATTAAATGTAATCAAAATTTGGTGTGATTTAAGTAATTAGACATCTTCAGTCGTTCCTTTATTAATGCCAAGATTTTCGAATGCCTGGTGATTTATCAGTAGTTAAATAATAAATTGCAGATCACAAAATATCTTTGGATGCAAGATTTATATGACAGAACAGGGAACATAGATGTTTAATACCACAAACACAATTACCTAATCTTTGCCAAAGAGGAAGTTTTTGTATTTATTCCAAGAGTACTGATATTAGTATATATGCACGGATATTATCAAATAGAAGAAGTTGCAATATATGCAAGATACTGAACAGGAAAATTGAGTTAGCACCTGAACTGCCTTCTTGCAAATCACTAATTCATTCTATATATGGGACCCAAAGAATGGAAGCAGGACGGGTCCTCCAAAATAAAATTAAAACAAATACTAGAGATTGGAAAATACTATTAAAAAATAAACCAGAATTATTCTATATTCTAATAAGATGGGTTACAAAATACAGGTGAGACTATTTGCCACAACGATTTTTATTTTTCCTTCCGTCGACCAATAACAAATATGTACATTGATGAAGCTTGTTGACATTTTTCTTGACATGCAAACCTTTTATTCGTAAAAAATGAGTTGAATATCAAATTTGGGCCTTGTACTTAATTGGTGCTGCCAACTGCATCTATCCTAGTTTTTTGAATAGCTTGTCTCTTCCAGATATGTCTTGCTTGCAATGGCTAGTTATTCAAAATTCCATTCTTTGTCGAGTATTAATTTCCCTTTGTCGTCAAAAACTTGGGGTTTAAGGTGCTTTCCTTGCAATGTTCCTGACCCTTGACATACGAGACAACTTAGAAATGTGATTCAGGCCAATTTCAAAGTGGAGGGAGTCATTTTATGTCACAATAGCTATGGGATGGGAAAAAATTCAAGTATGTTGTGACTGTTATTCTCCCTATATTCAATCATCTGTTTGGTTGAAAATCCTGCCTGAAGATTTGTATGTTGAACTTGTTTGCTTTATTATAGTAAATTGGAAGAAACGTCCAACCCAGTTGCAAAATGTTAATCTGTTGAGGTACATCACTTCTTCGAGCACCACAGGTCTGGCAAGTGTATCAAATGTTGCATAATGCATCAGCACAGGTCTAGAAAGTGTATCAAATGTTGCATATCGCATCAGAATATATCTTTCCTCATAGTGGTGGAAGATATGGTGGCCCACAGAAAGGTCTGGAATATTCGGAGGTGACGCCAAATATGTGGAGTCTGTAACTACATCCAGAGGAAACCGAACAAACTTTGACAAAGAACATGGCTTTCTGTCAAGTCGGTTACCACACCCACAAGTGGCTCAACAAAATTTGAAATAGAAACTTTTGTAGTGATAATATGTTGTTTTATCCACTCATACAGTTTTTGTTACCCGCCTCTGGTTACATTCACAAATGGAGTAATATTTCTCTTCATTTACGAACATCACAGGCCATTTTGCAAGCCACAGTAAGTATTCCGCTCCCAAGGAAGACAAATTCTTCTGGGATCTACAGAATTCGGTACACTTGTCAAATCCGTGTTGTTGGAAGAAACTATATACTTCAACGAAGAACTATTTTGCACGTGACCTGAAAATCCATTACAACTCCCAGCAAGAAAACAAAGAAGTTCAACAAACAAATTTCCAGGTAGCCTTTTCAACTAACCAAAGCATCGAACATAGGGAGAACACCAACCAGAAGATACTTGTTCTTTTTTTTTCCTCCTCTCTAAGTTTCTGTTGGATAACAGAGTTTTTTTTTTACTCAAAGCTCACGTCACATAAAACCAGTCTCTCTTCTTTCATCTGGGCCTCAATCGCATCTCTAAGTTGTCTTACATGTCCATGACTAGGAACATTAGAATGAAGGCACCGTAAATCCCAACTCTTTGATGATAGAGAGAAATGGAAATAAGTATTTAAAATCATCGTTGGATGATCTTCCGTAGATTTTGTGTTTATTCATTTTAATGATATATGTTGTCGATATTTTTGCTTATTACTGCCAATCTTTTCGAATATGTACTTTGAATAGTGACTAATAGCACGTATTAACATTCCCATATCCAAGCAGATTCTCAAACCTGACATATAAGATATGCACAATATTAAAGAGGGACATGGCGTCAAGGCCTTTGTGGGTGACACATTCGTGGACTATGCTGAAGCCTTTAAGAAAACTAAAAGAGCCAAAAAAAGGAATTTTTTTTTTTTTTTTTCAAATTCAAAATGCAGGCAAAATAAATTACCACATCCCATAATATTCATCTATCTATTCATTTTAATGGGAGATGTCCTTGATCTTCCCGCTCATTAAAGCCAATATTTTTGAACCTGTCAAGTCGGTTGTGACTTTTGAAAGAACAACTAATGTATTGGGAACGACGGAAGGTAGCGGGGATGGTTTTAAATTTTCTAAACCCGGAAAGGCTTCAACCTACCAAACTTTGAAAACTCGACTAAGTATGGAAAGTTAGGTAGAATAGACAAACTCATTGCAGGCAGAGGCACGGTTGCGAGTTTGAGGAGTGTCGGGTTGAATTCTAGAGCACATAAGTTCTGGGTGTGAGATGTATAAACCGAACATGACATGTCATAGTTCGATAGAACCTATCCGCGAAGCTGTGTCCATAAAACTAGCTAAGTATGCAACCGAACGGTGGTCGATCAGAATGACCACAGAAAGGAGAGAAACCATAGAGCCAGAAACGTAGTTTACAAGAGGAAAATAAAAGGGAGAGAAAAACTATATCGCTCACACAGCAAAACCTACTCTCATAACTATGAAACCATAGCAACACATAATCCATGGAAAAAGCATTGCTAGCTGTGAAATATAGTTTGAGGCCAACAAACTCTGGTTCAATGCGTAAGAGATGCAATTTACATTGACTGCAATTTTTTTGTATGTAATTTTATCTTAAGACTATTCTATGTAGACTCCACTGCAAAAGAATGTAAGAAGAGATCCAACTGCGAATGCACCATCCCAACATTGCAAACCCTAGGCAAACAAGAACAAGCAACAAATAACAACCCAGTTAAGAAGCACCAAAAGGCCCAACTGCGACCGCAGGGCCCGAACCCTGCAAAGTCGAATCAAACAACAATAAACAACATATAGCAAAGAAAGAATCAAGCAACAACCACTCCACCAAGAATGACGCAGTTCCAATCACGATTGGAGAACCCCAAACATGCAAACTGCAACAGCACGAATAGGCAAGCACGAACAACAACAACATTCAAATACAAAATCAGTGGAGATGCAAGAAAAAAAACATGGACCAGTGAACCAACAATGCCGTTGAAGCATATAAATTTAAAAAATGGAAGAAAATGTATTGTAACAAGCCTATTAAGCAAGCATTGAATGCTACCAAACCTGTTAGGTAAAAATTTAAGTCTGTCAGAAATGCTCTGTAAACATTTAAGAAAAAAATGCAATGTGGCAGGTCTCTCATGTATCCCAAAAAACCTATTATATTTTTTGTAACAATAGTTTGAACACTAGAGAATGTATTCGAAGGCCAAACTTTCGATATGCCAGCATATAAAACATTGCCATAAATTTACCTGGCATAAAATGTTAAACCAAACATTCAAGCTAATGCTAGCATTAATCCACCTTCGACGAATGCATAACAAACTATATGATTCAAAAATACCATATATGATCAAATACTTTGGATATGCCAACATATATAACATTGGGAATAGCGAAGCTGACAATAAGACCTCCAATTCCTTTTCCAATGAGAGCATGACAACTATGGTACTTTTTTTTATATAAAAAGCGATCTTTTCAGTTCCCTGGTTCCAACAATAGATCATATGGAAATATTTGTGGTCAAAGGACAAACTAATATGAATTCAACGATTTATCGATCTCTATAGTCCCTCTATGCCTACGGCAGGGATTAATAATAATGTACTTTCCTAATTTCTTGGTTGCTTAAGCCTTTAACTAGTTATTTATTATGGATAGTAGTTATTTATTTTGATGTGATTTTAACTTATAGTTATTTATTTTGATATGTTTTTAAATTGTAGGTTATTTATTTTGATTTTCTTTTTAACTTGTAGTTATTTATTTTGTCTTGTAGTTATTTATTTCGATATGTTTTTAACTTGTTATCTTTCACTCATGTAATATTTTAGTAACATTGACCTACTTTTATGGTCATTTGTCAAACATTGATAAAAAATAATTGATCTTTTCTTATCTTATCTTATGTACAAACATGAATTGTCATGAAGAAACTAAAAAGTACACGTCAACCCAGGAGGTCCATGACTAGAGGGCACTTTGTAAATTTATCAATGTAATCTTGTTTATTATTTTAATATACTATATTAATATATGAAATTATTAAATATGGTTTATTCTTATTGCACAGAATTAAATGATTATCATCAAGAGCCAAATCAAGAAGAAATAAAATACACCTTCAAGAATTGTTATGAAAGAATGGTGAAATTTTACCGACCTGTGCCCTCAAGAATTGATTATTAATTATGTGTTTATTTTTTAACTTATATATAGTTGGAATTGTTCGTTAATTAATTGAAACAAATTATATTATTCCAAACTAATGATGATGAGAGTAATTCGGAGGAATTAGAGGGTATGGACAAATTTTGAACCGATATGTTTCTTATTGAACTCGTGTTATTTTATTATGTTTTTACAAAGTGAGGATGAAGGGGGCTAAGAAGATGAGGGAGTTGAAAACACTTCAATTGAATTCTAATGTCAAATTCATTTCATTTCCTTATATGTGTAGATATTTTTTCATTCAATGTTGTATACAAAGTTGACATTTCCCTCGGGTGGTAGTGTACCACTTGTTTACATGTAGAAAAAATTACATGGTTATTTTTGTATTTAATTTAAAATTTCATCATCGGATTTATATATACATGGTTTTTAGCTTTTATGGTGTGAAATTGATTCAATGTTAGTGCAATAAAATTTCATAATTGTGTTTATGAATACATGGTTTGTTGCTTTCATTATGTGAAAATGATTGAATGTTAGTGCGATAAAATAGATGCATACTAACAATCAACCTCATCAATATTAAAATATTATAAAAACAATAATTTCCTCCTAAAAAATAATCATTAAACTAATAGTTGATTATAATTATAATAATTATTATAATCAATAATAATATTAATTTTGAATTAATGAGAATAATTAATAAGTGATTATTATAATAATTATTATTATAAGTAATAACAAGGATAATTAAATAACAATAAGGGGACTAGGATTTGATGGATGAGGGTTTATGAATACGGAGATAAACAAGGATATTTTAGATTACTCTAAAGTTCCTTTAGTAGGATGGGTTTTCCAAGGGGCATTTCAGTATTGAGGTCCTAGAAGAAACAAATGGCTTAATACCTAGTGTGGGATTGGATAGAAACATTGTGAACCTTAATCGGGTGGGTAGTTTCAAATATTAAGAGGGAAGGATAGTGCTTAAGTATGTAATTGATAGAGTTGTCACTACTGAGACAAGTTTAATAAAGGTGAAGCCAAGTGGGGAGTGTGACAAGGCTGGTGACAAGGGCTTCGTCAATGCCATCTCAAACTATGGTTTATATTCATTGTCTTACTTGAAAGGTTATAGTAAAGGTCAACCTATCTGTGGATCATTTTTGTTGGAGAATAGCTCCTTCTTATACTATATTAATTAGTTGTATAGGCCATTGGAGGAGAATACCATTTTCGATGTCTTCTGACTTAGTGAATTGGAAAGTAGAGGTGTTCTGGAAGAGAACCCTTCTGAGGCTATCTGAAGAGAATCCAACTTCAAATGTCTTCTAACTTAGTGAATTGGAAGTGAGAGGTGCCCTAGAAGAGAACCCTTCTAAAGCTAAGTGTTTAAAGGAAACAAAAGTTAGGTTAAATAGGAAGGAAGTTGTGCATTGTAAAACTAGTCAATGGGGTAGAAAATGTGTTAAGAAGAAGATACAGAAGTTTATTCTGATGTTGGCTAGGGATATCAAGATACATTATGTTGTGGATATTGTTTTTTTTTTTTTTTACTGGTGGAATCATAAACTTGGGCGGTTCTCGTACTCGTGTGACACAAGATCAATTCTCGTCTGCTACCACTATAACCTCCAGGTGCATCCACACAACCCACAAGCATGGGGCACAGGTAAATCAAGGTGAGAATCAAACTTGAGACCTCCTTTACATATTTCCTTCCATTGGCACGACACTTTCCAGTCGGTCTACACCTCTGCGAGCATGTGGTGGATATTGTTAATAGATCCCTAAAGAGGCATTTCTTCATACATTATACATATGGGATTAGGTTACAAGAGTGGGTGGTTGTGTTTTGGAAGTCGCACCTAGGCTACCTTCTAGAATTCCATGTCTCGTTGTGAGGACGGCTTGTGTTTATATTCAATACAAAAGAGGACAATTTGAAAATGATGGGGACACACTAGTTATGGGGTAACACTCATTTATCCTTGAAGAAGTGGATTCCATGCTCTAGTTCTCACATCGAGAGATCCTCACCGTTGTTGGTTTAAATGAAAATGCAAGGATTACCATGAGAATTTTGGTCATTGGATGTGTTTCAAGTAATTGGGAATGATGTAGGCATCATTTTAGAGGTAAATGATAGTTTCATGTACCCCATGCCCCAACTCATGTTCGATAGTTGATGTTCTTCTAGAAGTTGATTTGAAGGAAGGTCTAGCAAAAGAGATTTACTTAGAGGTTTGAGGCAAGACATATTGTCAAGTTCTTAATTGTGTAGGCAATCCTTTTTTCTACTCATGATGCCATGTTTATGGTCATATGGCCATTGATTATGCCCTTTAATTTTCCAAAAATGTCTGGAGCTTGAAAGTCTTTGTAGATCAATGCCTAATTAAGGAAGTGGTTCACAATTTGTCAAAGGAAACGTCTAGTGGGGAATATAGAGGGGAGGTGTCAGGCATGAGAGAGGAATCAAAGATAGAAAAACGTTTGAAGATTGATTAACCAAGGAAAGCATAGGAGATGGAGGAAGTGTTGGGGTGTCAAATGTTAGTGCAATTCATCTAGGATCAATTATAGACAATGAATTTACTATAAATAAATCATGAATGGATAACCCATTGGTTCTTTCATCCCTCATTGAATTGGGTAAGTCGTCATTTTTACCTTAAAAGGACATGCATCCCTTATATGCCACTCTTTGGTTAGATTTGGGTGTTTATAAGGGACCTTCTCCTCTGATAATTAGAAAAGGAAAAGTATATAAGATCCTTCTATTTATGGTAAGGAGGATATCTATGGGTTAGTAGGGGTGGAATGGAAACTTGAGAATATTCAAGTCGATAAGAAGAATCAGGGGTATAGAGGACTCACTTTCATCCTTATTTAGGGTGGGTCCAAAAATATATAATAAGTCCCAATACCCATTGAGATCCTAACAAACATCCCCAGATATATTAAATATTGGAATTGGAGGTGGCCTAAGTTTGGATGGGCCCAAGGAGGGTTCAATCTCTAGCATGGGATGAAAAACAAACTTATCCATAGTGAAAATAAAAGTTGGGAAGGAATTTCATCAAAGGAAACATAAGACACTAGATGAGCCCTTAAACAAAGCCAAGCCCTTGAGAAGGGTTATCCATGATTATTATGTATTTTAATGTTTGGGGTTTGGGAAACCCTTCCAAAAAAATTACCCTAAAAAGGTTGTTAATTTTACATGATCTTGATATTTCCCTGATACAAGAGACCATGGGGGAAGGAGCCAATATTTTTTTGGATTGTCTAAGTTCATGAAGGATTGGGATTTTTTATGTGTAGATTTTATCGGTGATTCAAGGGGATTGGTAGCAAGTTGGAGGAAGAGAACTATAAGGGTAACTAATTGTGTGATTCTTGACTAATATATTGGAGTATATCTCATCTACTTGGAGTCAAGGAAATCTTTTTGTGTGATCAATATTTATGGTCCATATGAGAACAAGGTGGCAATATAAGAGGTTTTATTATCTCATGATTTGTTTAAGAGATAGAATGTTATTATAAGAGGGAATTTAAATTTCATTATTAGTAGAGATGAAATTTGGGACAATGTAGCTCAAGTAAACCCCTTGATATGATTTTTTTGAATAAGATGAGGAATTCAATTTGGTGGATATGAAGCCTATTAATTTGGTTCCTCCTTGGAGAAATTCAAGGATTGGAAATGTTAGAGAATCCAAGAGACATGATAGGTTATTGGTCTCCCATTCCCTTATCTATGATCAAGATAGGATTCAAACTTGGGTGGAGGTAGGTGGGAAATCTGATCATTCTCTCATCTTTCTTAAACTTGCAAAAGAGGATAGAAAGCCCCCAAAGCCTTTTAAATTCAAATATACATGGTTATAGAATGAAGATTTTGTTAACTTGATCAAATCTTAATGAAAACATTATGATTCCTCCTCAAGGGAGTTTGCTAATATTTAATTTTTTAACCTCAAGTTGGTCAAAAAGACAATTTATCCCTAGGCACATGCAAAGTGATTAAAAAATGAGTATGTTCTATCTTCAATTTAATCCCAAATCTTTGATATTTATGAAAATGAAGTTGAAGGATGCATTGATGAGGATTCCAAGGCAAACCAAGGGATTTAGAGAAAAAAAAAGAGGCGACTTTTAGCAGAGAAGGAAGCCACATGTAGACTAAAGAGGCGAGTTATATGGATGGCTAATGATGATGAGAACATGAAATTATTTCATAAATTTTCTAATTATAGGAAAAATATAAACAACGGCTAAGAAATGAAGAGATAAGATTGATATAAAGTAAACACGTTTAAGGAAATAATTAAGTTAGGAGTGACTCATTTTTAGTGGATCTATAACACAAATGTTGCACTCACTTACTCAAAATTACTCACTTTGCAAGTGTCGCAAATGTCGTCATTTCAAGTGTCGCAAATGTCGTCATTTCAAGTGTCACATCTTGACCACAAGTGTATAAGTGTTGATGACATCATACTACCTTCTTGCATATGTCATGCCTCCAACAACATGACAGGGACACTTAGGACACCTCAAATATTAGTTGTGAATAGGAGGAATCAGTCTACTAGAAGTACAAGTGTCTTGCCATTGAAAGAACCACTAAAAAAATGAGTTTCAGAGGAGAGCGCTCCCCCATATACTGTCAGGGAGCATTAAAACGCCCTGATTCCCTTTATGGGGAGAGTTGCCACTATTAAGAGTGCCAGCGCTTGCTTTTATTCTTTCAAGGAGCGCTATAACGCTCTGATGTACTCTTTGGAGGAGCGCTACCTATTCCGGGTGAAATTTGGTTTGTTGAGAAGATTGAGGGAAAGATCCCCTCAATATCTGAAGGTGGTTGGTTTCGAATCCTTGGTCAAGCCATGATCTTAGGGCATATCCATAACTGGAGGAGGAAAATCCTCAACTTACACCAAAGATATCTCAAATAGTTGGGTCTCTCCAAGCCTATTTAAACAAGCCTTCCCATGGTGAAAGGAGGATGGAAAAATTATTGTGAAGCATCCAACCTATGATCTCATGAAGAAGGTGTCTTTCGGAACATCAGCATTCGGTGTGTGGACTGTTTGAGCAAGGGTTCAGATGAGGAAGTCTTTACAAAGCTGCTACACTCACATCTATGGATGTAAGTATTCTTCATTGTTGTTCTCTTTAATATAATATGCTTGGCCTATTTCTTTGAAATCTGTGTTTGATCTCACATGAATTTGTCTCTAATAGATAGGTCTATTTCGAGCTAATCTCAGTAGAGTAGGAAGTTGTTTGTACTTTTGTTTGTCAACATGGCTTATCAAGGAGTGTAATATTAGAGCTCAACTCGGACTATGCAGGGAAAAACATCGGTAAAAGGTACTTATTTTCTCCTTCCTCCTCACACATTAGTTTATATAGATCTAAAAGGAAGTCAGTGTCCATGATAAGCGTCTTCTATCTTAAGATTTAAGAGTCTAGCTCTTAAGAGGATATCTACCTGTCTGCAGGGAGATTTTCCTACAACAGAAACTGGCGACTCCATTGGGGACGAATCGAAACTTTTTAGTTTTGGTTTTCCTCACAGACCTTGTCTTACCCTTTGTTATTTTTAGACCTTTTTCACCCCATATGTTAGATTTCATATATTGATTTAATACTTATTCCATCACACATACTCTGAATGCCAAAATTCAACTGAGTTTTAGGGTTTTTTGGACAATTTTCTGGGTTTTAGGACACCAGCGCTCTCCGACCTTGTTATCAGGGTGACAGTGCTCCCTTAAGGTCTTAGACAGAGCGTTATAACGCTCTGGTGCCCCTTACACCAGAGCACCAGGCTCCCTTTGCAAAAAATCCTTTCCAGAATTGTATTTTCTAAAATCCAATCTTTGTTTTTCCTTTGCTCAACTTCTTTGTGCTTCAATGCTTCTTCCTATTAATGTTTGACACCCTTCCTCCTGAGAAATAAGCACTTTGTTGTTCATATTTTGTGGCCTTCTTCCTTATCTTGAGTTTTTCTGTTGTTGAGAACTTGGAATCAATCCACCGCTTTCTTCTCTCTTATCCGACTGAGCGGGAACTCTGGTGAAGGGCATTAGAAATCTATGAATCATCTCATTTGGTTCTTCGAGGTCATTATTCTTAAACATCTCTCTTTTGTGTGAATTGTTTGATTTTCTTTGTTATACTTCATTTTCTCTTTGCTTCTTGTTTCAATCATAGCAAGAGGGTGAGTTGTTTGTGCGAAATCTGCTTATGCTTGTCTGAATCTCCTTGATCTGAAAGGGTAGTTAGTAGGAGAAGTTTTTCATTGAATTAATCATCATTCACATACAAGCAACAAAGATACATCTTAGTGATTTCTTTTCATATTAGAAGGTATTTCTAAAATGTTTCAACATTACATTGAATTCGATTGAGAACAAATTGATTGAGGACATTCCATATTAGTGTTTGATAGTGAAAACGACTCTTTCTCTTTCCCTTATATAGGCGTTCATTGAAAATAAATGATTGCTTATCATCTTTTATGCATCTTTTTGGGAATTGAGTCATCATTCCATCAATTTCACTTTCATACACCCTTTGAGTAAAGAACAGTTGTAAAATGAACGTTAATTAAAAATTATCTAGAACATTTTTTGTTTTTAAGATCTTCCACCAATAGTAGACTAGGGTTAGAACTTTGGATTAGGCTATGAGTACAACTCTCCAAAGTTTTCAAAACAAACATTATCATCCTGATCTAGGGAGATTCAAATCCAATTGTCGTATTGGTTTTCTGGGATCCCCCTCTCACATGGGGGTTACGCACGAGGTCACATTCGGGTGAATTACGGAGACTATCCCTCCATGGTTCAACTGTTTGTACTGGTCAGATTGTATATTGGGGGTCACTTGAAGGTATACCCATGATTATGTGTGGGAGCCTCTCGAGTTGATTTCAGACTTGTTATCCTGCCCATACATTTCGGATCGGACTGTCGAATGTACCCACCCAGGGACTCACTGTGAATTGGTGTCTTTAGTTGCCATAATCTTTATGTACTTACACAAGGTGACGGTGAAGGGAAGTCTCACTATACCTGGAATAGACATTGGTCAAACTCACTCGGGCTCCTTGGAGGGTAAATCCACAATTACTATGTGGAAGCTTGCACCAAGGTGAAAGTCCGTTAAGCAGGTCGCCATTGTATCTATTCCACCATATCCTAGCCCCTTCTCGACCTGATCACATGACATTGGATTTCATCACCAACTAGTACGATCATCGAGAGAAGTTTTGTTTGCTTGGTTGATTCCTAGATTTTATTAGCGTATGTTATTTCTTTTTGTTAGTTGGCCCTAGTTTTTTCAGTGTGTTATGTTATTCTCCACAATTGAGCCTGTAGACGATAAATGTCTTTGTCGATCACGTAGGATGCAAGGGCTGCCTCCTGAAGGCTATCAACCCTTAGCTCCTAACCCTCCAAAAGACAACTACCGTAGAGAGGTAGAAAATCAATCCGACGCTGGAAGTGTTATTGCTCCTCCGTTAGATAACTCAGAAGGTGCTTTGGCCACAGTTGAAAATCCCACTACATCTGTGTCGGTAACTCCTCTTGAACCACTTTTGGTTCATTTAGATTCCCTTGGGAACGTCATAGATGAAGAAGTCCCACGATTACCAGAGAGGATTTTTACCGAAACATATATGGGATCCACAGAACCAATCTTTGGTGATGAGTATAGGACTCATGTTTGTCATAGCACCGCAGTAGATACCAATCCCACACTTTCTCGTTCTGTATGGAGGACTTCATTGGGACGCGATCTCTATGAACATTTCGAATCCTTTCGACAGCCCTTTCATCCTCATGACCCTCCTCGTGAAACAGGACCATCCGGTCAAACCATGAATCACCCAGTCAATCAGGTTATTAACCCTACTATTACACCAGCACAAGTCCATCCTAATGCTAGAATCGTCACCTCTACTCATCTCCAAATCACTTTAATATCTACCCCCATTTCTACAAGCTTTTACTCTACAGCTCCACATGTTCCTCACGATCCTACTAGGACATCTTCTCACACGAGAATGCAGACCCCTGTTGGCCAAACACAACCGGATGGAGGGAAACCACCATCTAACAAACCTTTCCCTCCTGGAGGACTACCTTTCCATGGAGGGCCTACCCCTCTCAGGGGATAGCCCCCTTTTCATGCTCCTCCTAGAGGGCACCCTCTGTTTTCCAGTCATACCCCGGTTGTAAATCCTCCGCTGGAAGGGGGGCAACCTTTGTTTACTGGAAACCCTTCACAATCCTGGGGAGTATCTTCAGGAGGCACTTTTATTCAACCCCACATTGGGGGGAACTCATCTCATAATCCACTAGGAGGAGTATCAAATCATGTTCCTTCCGGAACATCTTACAGACAACCTTATCCAGGCAGCATCCCAAACACCACCTGGAGTTCTTCGAGACCACAGTCGTGTCCTCCTCATGGGTCTAATGTGTATCTGCCTCTGGGATCTACTCCTTACCATTCTCAAGGGAAAAATGTCTATCCTCCTCATGGGAAAACAAATCACTTGGCCTATAATGCTCAGAACCCACCGGGTTATGCAAATGTTTCTCATTCATCATTGAATCTTGCTTATCCTGGCCAGCAACAACCGTATGTAGGAGGACCTACTGGTTACAACTATCCACCTAACCTAGTTTATGGTCCTACTGGTGTTCCTATGCCGCACCGGTATCATCTACAAATTAACCGACAGCTACCTTTCCTTGCAACTTTGTATCTCCCAGACTTGTCTCGGTTAACTAATGATCTTATTTTTCATTCATCGGTTTGGCTAGTCATTCCAGCGAAAATTCCTTCTGATATTCCAAAATTTGATGGAAAACTTGGTGAAGATCCAAACAACCATGTGATGACTTTCAATTTGTGGTGTTCATCAAACTCCCTCATGGATGATTCTGTACATTTGCATCTTTTCCAGTGAACACTTACAGGCTCGGCGATAAAGTGGTATATTGAACTACCACATGCTTCTTTTCATGATTTCAATTCCATCGCCATGTCTTTCCTCACACACTTTCAAATGCCTATTCGCTACGAGACGGGTACTGAACTCTTGACCTCCCTTTGTCAAACTAACTCTATGCATATCTTTGACCATATTCATGAGGGGAGGCGACGACGAAGGATGATCAAGGCAATCATTCCTAACATATTATTGGCGGAATGGTTTACTAAATCACTTTTACCCTCGATCGCTCGTGATGTCGCTATGGGTGGCACGGTCACAGAGGAACAAGCCATTGCTTGGGCTCAGTATTTAGATTTGGTTTATTCCTAATCCGGTACTTTGTATGATTTTCTTCCAAATGCTGCTCGAGCTAATACTGATCTATCTAAACCGTCATCCTCATCTCATGCGGATGGTGTTATCGGTTCCGTCAAAACTCAATCTTCTTCCCAATCGACCACACTCTCCTCTACCTCCCCCCAAACTCAAATATCTGAGGTGAATGCAGTTCAATCTTCCTCTTCACAACAATCCATAGGTAAGAAGAAGACAATGAATAAATCAAAAAATAACAATGAACAACCAAAAAATCAACCACCTGCTACCAAAAAGAAAACACAATGGAAACTGAAATTCCTGTGTATCATTTGTGGTGACGATCACTACACTCAAGACTGTCCACTTCACAATGAAGTGGCCAAAATTTTCCAAGGAAAGTCAAAACCCACTTTGCTTACTCAACCTTTTCCACAGCAGCAATCCATGGTTGTTGAAACCCCCTCTCTTGGGGGCAGTTCTAGCCATCCTAATGATGAGGCCTCATCGAGTGCACATATTTATATGTTTAATAGGATTAATTTGACCACTCACTCTAAGACATATGACACACCAGGTAACCCTGACAAAGGAAAAGACATTAATGGTACCGGTACTTTACCGGATCCATCATCATCCTCCGTTAGTATTCCATCGGTTAATCCTCCATCTGGACCACTTCAGATTGAGAAACCCACGTTCAACTCTATATTACACCCTCCTAAGAGAACTATCCGCAAAGCTACCTTTAATCCTAGTTCACGTGCTGCCCAGAACTACAACATTGTTGAGGATTTGGCTTAAGCACCATGTGTTATGTCTGCGTTAGAAGTTCTACAGCACTGCCCCAGTCAACATAGAACACTCTTAGTCACTCTTGGCATTGTTGATCCTGAGTCATCCAACCATATCATGTTTAACCTGGATAATTATGCGTCTCGACTCTCCCACCAACTTGCTTTCCAAGTTGATGTTGTTGTTCACAATCAACAAATCCATCGAACTATTTTGGATGAGGGAGCCTCAACTTGTGTCATGTCTTTAGCGTGTTGGAAAGGTTTAAAATCACCTGCACTTAACAAATCCCCAAATATGTTACGCGCCTTCGATGGGCGAGGTTTTCATCCCCATGGGCTTTTGCAGTCCCTGCCCATCCAATTGGGTGGAAAAATTGTTACTGTTGATGTCGAGGTGGTCGATGCTCCCCTCGATTACAACTTGTTACTTGGAAGAAGTTGGTTTTATGCTATGACTGTCGTTGCCTCGTCAGTTTTTCGATGTGTCCAATTCATTCATCAAGGAAAAATTGTCACTATCGACCAACTAGATTTCTGTACACTCGATGCTCGTGCTCCTGCTACCAACAACATTTTTTGGGAGACCACAAGATTACGTATGAAAGCGTTGGTGTTGGCTTGTTGAAAGATTCTAGCCTTATGGGTACCTTACCTACACCACTTCCACCGACTACACATCATATTTCCACCATCGATATGATTTCGGTCGTGTCTTATCAATATTTGGAATCATCTGACCCTTGGATTGTACCTTGTCCATTGGAATTCGATGCACTAGGTGACACCGTACCACTTAGTCCAATCGAAACATCATATGTTTCTATCCCATCCGCTTCTCCCTCGTCATATGACCAACATCTTTTGGCTCCTACCACTTACTTGATGCAATCATGGTTGCGTTCATTGTCGTCTGCAATCGATTACGTTTCCCCAAATTTTCCC
>JZKD02S1695219.1:681007-732223 GCA_000966675.3 Picea glauca | reverse complement strand
TTTAGTTATAAAAGATTTATTAAAATGGAATTTGATTATAAAAAATAGTTGAAATTGTAATTTTTTTGTTATAGAATTTGTGTTTTAAATTGCAAATAAATTCAATGTCCTAAAAAGCTTTTATTATATTTGAATTTTGTAATATCAATAATAACAATTAAAATCTATAATTTTAATAATTTTTAACCATAATTTATAATTTTAATAGTTTTTAATCAAAGTAGAGATAAACAAGTAAATTATAATTTTAACAATTTTTAACTAAAATTTATAATTTTAATATTTTTTAACCAAATTTTAGATAAAGATTTTAAAGGAAAAAATAACCATAATAATTTTAAATCTAACATGTTTAGAATACTCCTTGGACAAAATTTCACATATATTATTTCACTCTATACAAATCTCGAATCAAGACGAAACCTTCAGTAGTCTTGAAATTAAATAAACTAATATGTCCCATACACCCTGCCTCCTTGGATGCCCAGTGCCAGTCATGATTCCCTAATACAATAACATGCCAAAAGTTAGAAAAGAAGTTTTGTAGTGACAAATGCATTCCTTCACATAACTATCTATGCTATCAAGTGTGATTAACTCGCCCATTTTGGATATGTTCATGGAGATTGAGCATATTGAATTTTCAAATGCATAGTGAATTTAGATATTAAGCTATTAGAGGGTGAATTTTCAAATGCACAGTGAATTGAGCATTATTGAAGGGTTAATTTCTTCTAAAAACTTCATTGCCGAAGAGAACAAATTTATACATGACGTTCTTTGACAGGTAATAAAGATCCCTAAAACGTAAAAAAAAAATGCTTGATAGGTAAAGAGGAATCCAAATTCCAACCCTGGTTGTTCCCTTCACTTACCACTTGAGGATGACCATGTGGCACACACACCATTTGTGGATAAGACCACTAGATAGTGTAGAAGATAGACATGCACCTAGTTAAGGAAAGGAATTGTAGGACCATTACATTCTGGGATTGTAGCAAGTTTGAAGGTCTTCATTTCACATGGATGAAACTTGGAGGAGACTTAAGTTTTAGATTACCCTTAGATCAAACACCAAATCAATGGACTTGGTTAATTTTGGGATTTTTTTGAATGTTTTGTGCATTTTTATTATAGAATGTTGTTGAGTGATCGATTTATTGTGGATCAATGATGTATAATGTTTGGGAACTATATGATGATTTAGAAGGAAAAACTGACATTTGGCCTTTGAGCACATCCATGAAACATAAAGAACACTAGGTACTCATTGCCACAAGATCCCTACAAGTCCTTCACATCATCAATGGCATATGCGTGATAGAGAATGTTTGGTGATTTAACTGCTTAGGAAGTTCAACAAGTGGTTGACATTGTTGCAACAGTTCCAATTCTAAGTCCTATGTATAAATTGTAGTTAAAACATATTAAATAACAATTTGGCCCTTTGAGTAAATTCTTGTGTAATAAGAACCCAATGGCTATTATCCTAATTGATCAATTAGATATGTGAGACATCCCGAGTCATTGTTGTGGTGTAATATGTGATGTTAAATTTGTATTGCTTCAGTTAGTCGTTGCATACTTTAATAATAGCAATGCTATATTGCATCAATTGGTATGAAAGCAGGTTGAATTGTATGTGTGGAAGACAACGGTTGTAAGAGGGATTCTTGAGTAGAGTTGTCGAAGAATAAGATATCTCTAGTAGAGGTGATCCAAAAAGGATCAATGTATAATTTGTCCTATGTTTTGGTACTTTTTGAGTGGAAACTTTGGTGTTATTGACTTGTATAGCCCATTTTAGTGGTAGGTCCTATTTTGGTGATTTGAGATCTTGAAACTTCCATAGCTCATTTGTGGCATTAATTGACCATTTTTTATGTCAAAAAATTGTGAAGAAAATCCACATCCTTTTGAAATCCTTCTACATGTCCAGAGATTTCCAATGGTGCAAATATCACCTTAATTAGAGTTAGTATGAGGAAGTTATTATCCTACAACTTGACCTATGCTTTTGACCACCATGGCATTGAATGGATTCCATGTAAGCATATTAATCACACATGTGAATCTAGTCAGGTATGGAATTTCAAGAAGACTCTAGAGGGACCCAAACTATATCCAAATTAAGAGTTAAGACACGCAAAACCCTAACCCTTACCCTAGATGGTCATCATTAGAACATGTTAAATACTAGGCTACTAGGAAAATAAGGGGTTCCATTATTGTTGTATTGATTTATTATTCCATAGCTAAGAAAAGAAAAGGATTGGGGCACTTAGCATAGATTAGAGGAAGCCAAAGACCATGTAGTAGTGATGCAAGCCACAACGTCTATTGAAACTCCATAGCGAATTCATTTTCATTTGTATTTTTACATTTCATACCCGAGAAGAAAAGAGCAAGGCATAGTCCTCACCTTCTCATTGGGTTTTCCCATGGTATATATTCTATTCATTGTGTGAATTTTGCGGTGTTTATTTTTTTTCTCCTTTTATTGCATTGTGAGTTTATTTCCATAGTTTGAGTGCTAGGCTTGTAATATTAAGTAAAGCATTGCGTAATAGAGATATTCTATAGAAACTTATAAGATATATTGTGGAAAAATGTTCCAATGGAATATACACAACAATGGATAGATCATATTGGTATTAGAAAAAAAAATTTGGGGGGGTTGTGAGAAATTGTAGGGTCCAAAATTTGGCTTAAGGAAAGAAGTCTCAACCTAGCCATGGAAAATGAGTATGATAACAATCCAATGGATGACTTAAAGGAGATATTTTCAAGCTAGAAGCACAAGCCTTTGACATATATTGCAACATGGAAATACTCAAGGTAGCTCTAGAGGGAAAGATTAGACCTTTCAAGGAGTTTGGTAGCTATATCTTGGAAGTTGGATCTAACGAGAAATTTGGAGATAAAGAATAACAAGAAATAGAGCTAGAAAGGGAACCAACAAAAGAGAGACCAAGTTACATCATCAGACTTTCCCCATCTTTGTTTAAAGTGGAAGCAGAAGTGAACATCAAACCCTATCGAGGTGAGATGGATGTTATTAAGTTGAATCAATGGTTCCAACAATTAAAAGTTTATTTCAGTGGGAATTTAACATAGGAGAAGAGAAGAAAGGTATCATTTTCATAACTGATGTTAGAGGGTTATGTCTAAACATGGTAATAAAGTCACATGAAGGTTCTTAGGTTTGAAGGGATCCCCTGGTAACTAAGTGTGAGGTGTTTAAAACCCTCATTAAGTTGTTGTTTTACCTTATTTGGTATGAAGAGGAATTATCATTACTTCCAATAGAGGAAAGCCTTCCAAAGTGTACAACTATACACAATTGAGTTGAGATAACAAGTCGTTATGTTGAATGTATCTCCCAATGATTCAGAAATCCTTAGATGCTAATTTATTCTTTAAAATAGACATGATAACATCTAACTTGATTCAAAATATTTCTTGATCATATTGACAGCTTTGCAAAACTAATGTAGGAGCATCGTCAGTAGAGCCCACGTGGTGGGACAACTCAACGCCATAACATGCCTTTTCAAATCAATTGAATCTAAAAGATGGCATTTTCTTGTAGATCCGTTTTGAATGGATGATTGAAGAAGAGAGAAACGCTCGGAAACTAAATGACTATGAGAGGTCTGGGAGTTTCACTCTCAATATTTAATGTAACAGAGCTTGAGAGTTGTTAGTTTTTACTTTGATAGGGGAGGTAATCAAAAGGAATGCTAGGAACCTTCCTACGTATAGATAGATGCACAGAATGCCCAAATGAGGTTGTTGGAGATTAGGTTACGGAATAGGAGGTAGAATAGTTTTTTTTGAGAGAGCTGAGACTTTGTTACAGTCCATCCTACACATGTTGTAATCAGACAATCATTTTAATAGAAAGAAAAACAGTTTTTCCTACATATGAACTTTCTGTGTATTTCTGTGTATCGAATGAATGTTATATGTGTGTTTATGTATGCTCTAGATACATGATAGATTTCATCTGCAGTAGGAAGATAGATTTCTCTATATTTATTTAGTTCAAGATATCGTTCTGGGTTCTTAGGCTGTGCAAGGAGTGCACAACAGAACATTGGAGGTTTTGTAGCCAGTGCAAGGAGTGAGCATCTGAACTCTGTGGAGTTAGAAACGAACATGTCAGGAGGGTGCACCAAAGTGATCACAAACTTGAGAGGAACCTCAAGGTTGTTGAATACCTTGGAGGAGAGACTGTGCAGAGGAAGCGGAAACAAAATTGTCAAAGATTTTGTAGAGCTCTGCCAGGAGGGCATCAAGTGAGTGCAAGGAGTGCACAAAGGAACTATGTTTCGAGTTCAGCGAGAAGAGAAGTGTCAAGGAAAAGACACTCACAGATTTGCTGAATAATTTGGAGGAAGACCTGTGCAAGGAGTCCACCAGGCCAACGCTTGGATGAAGTGTTGAAAATACAACCATCTGAAGGCTAGTCAAAGTGAAAGGAATGCGCGTAGAGGCGAACTGGTTTTAAGTTAGAAAACTTAGGAGGTCAAGCACAGAGTGTGCCAAGAGGGCACTACAAAGTCTTTTAAATGACGCAGAAGGATAAAATCCCTTGGGAGACTGAGTAAATTCGAGAATCTTGGGAGGGATAGCACAAAGTTTGCACACAAGCGCAAGTGTCCGTAAGGGCCGATTGTTAATTTCATTGCCAAAGCTCAAGAGAGATAGCATTTATAGAAATGCAAACAAGACCCAAAGTCACAAGGATTGCAGGAGGTAGATCAAAGGCTGAGACCTTCAAAACGTTTTGGAATTCTTCCAAGTTTCGAGAGAAAGCACAAGCTCAGGAGGAGGAGCGACAATGACCATTGGATCGAGCACTGTGAAGGATCTGGACCGCCAGATCAGAGTGCATACATGAGGAGCACACATAGGGGGAGAACATATCCTATTTTTTGGATCTATGCATGAGGGACCAACAGTCGTTGGATCCAGGTAAGGTGAACGCTCCTTAATTCTTTGAAGTGCACAGGAGAGTGAATACCCGAGGAGCTAAGAGCCGCAAAAATACTAGTCGTTGGATATGGGCAGGACACATGGTGAAGGATCAACGTTTCGTTAATTCACAGATTAGAGAAGCCCGAGGTAAGGGTTGTGAGAACTCACGAAGTCTGAGTTTGTGATTTGATCGTAACTGTTGATCGAAGGGAGAACATGGACCGTTGATTGTCCAAGGATATATCAAGGATTGGGAGAAGGGAGGTGAGCATTCCTCCAACTTTGAAAAATGTGAAGTCCCGATTCGCAAAGGAAGATATGGACTGTTGGATCATGGGGAGTCAAGGCCGTTGATCTGACATCAGGAGTTCAAATTTTGGGAATCCGAGGAAGGGAGATGGACTAGTTTCCAACTTCGCGAAACAAGAAGTCTCGTAGCATTCAGAGGATTTTCCACTAGATCATAGCGAGAGGTCATATGGAAGAAGGATAAGAGAGGAGCTAGCTAGCACTAGTCTCTAGTTCGAAAAATCAAAACTCAGGAGTGTGGAAGTTCGGAAGTCGAGAGAGTCGAGGTTGGATCATATGAAAATACCCAAGATGCGAAGTCCCGAAGCACCTTTTGGATAGGCTTGTGGTCACATTCATTGATCGCGTGGAAGGGGAGATTGCACTTAATGCTAGTTCGCATGGGGCAGAGTTCATAAGGACCCGTGGAGTGTTTTGTAGAGGTTCCAGCAGGAACATGAAGAGCTGCTCCAGCTCAAGATTTGAGAAGATCCAGTGACTGGGAGGTCGATAGACCCCGCTGAGGTGGGGGCATTGCATCAAGTGGTATCAGAGCCACTTTTTGTCTATAGATACCAAGCAGAGGGAGGCAGAGTAAATAAGAAGAGATAGACCGATACCATCAAGTGGTATTAGAGAAAGAATTTTTCTTGTAGACAATAGGCAAAGGAAAGCAGATGAAGGAGATCGAGAAGACAGCTAGACTACATCAAGTAGTATCAAGAGTTGAATTATGTTTGTAGATTATAGGAAAAGGAAAGAAAGTGACAAGAGATAATCTGATTACATCAGATGTTGTCAGAGTCTAATTTCGCCTATAGGCAGCAGGTGATGGAGGAAACAAAGTGTGGTGCTCTGTAAATATTGTTGCAAGGTGCACAACAAATGGTAGATATCTAGGAGGGATGAAGGAAAAAAAGATGGCTAGTAAAGGCCATGAGCATGGTCAAAGAGGAGACTTCCAGAAGAAAAGTAAGGAATAAATTGACAAGGAGCTCATTGAGATAAGAGAAAGAATGGAACAACTAGCATTGAAGATGTGACAGGAAACAAAGGTACGCTGGAGATACGAATGGCCTTTGAACAGGAAAGTAAAATGACATGTTAAAAATTTGTTGGTTAGAAAGAAGAAACAAGAGTTGAAAAGGTGGATGAGGCATACTCAAAACCTCAATGACACAGAGGAGAAAGTGATTCACATCTGTGAACTAGAAATTGGGAGGAATCTCAGTGATGATGAGCAAAAGAGATCAGTTAAGGATCTCATAAATGGCCAGGGGGGCAGAAGTGAACTTTCAGGTTGTCAGGTGGGTAATGGAAGGAGATCAATGGATGATATCATAGACTACTAGGAGGGTAGTGATGGAAGTTCAAGATGCCAAGTGGGCAGAAAGAAAATCCCAAATTGCCAGGTGGGAAAAGAAGAAGAGAGGAGACTATCTGAAAGTCTCATGAACTTAGCTAAGAGTTCATATTAGCAAGGAGTGTTGATAGGTGAAGATTCATGTGGGTTTGCAGACCATGTGAATGAATATGATGACAAGTTAAATACTTTCACCATCCAGGAGGAGGATCAGAGGAGCATTTTGATCATTGAAGGAATTCAAATATTCCTACCAATTATCCCCACAGAGGCTAGTACAAGTGTTGCACATGAGGAGGTGGCGCAACAAGAATCCGAGAAAGAGGCTACGAGGCCAAATGCTTTTAAAGCTAATTGTGTCTCTGATGTAGGTGCAGCAGAGGAAAGATGACTAACAAGGACTGTCAAAGAGGAGGAGGACGAGCAAACACTCATGTCTACCCCAACAAAAAAAGAGGAGAAATCATATGAAGTTATCACTTAGTGGGAGAAAGAGCTAAATATGTTGGAAGATTGGTTGGACAATCCAAAACCAGAATATCAATTCTAGGAGATAGTCGTACAGATTGCAGGAGAAGAGCATTCAACAGAATTTCTCAAAAACTTCATCCCAAAAGTCGAACCAGAGATGACTGCAACACTGAAGCATGCAGTAGAAGAGCGAGCATACCAACCTGGGGAGGAAGCTGGGAAAAAAATCAATGGTGAGACTACAGAACTGGAGTCTGCAGCAGGATGGCGAGCTAATGCCATAGGAGATAAAGATACCATGAAGGATCAGATTGATCAGATTGGTAAAAATGAAAAAGAGCAGTCATTTCAATGTGCCCAAGAGATGGAGAAGGAAGAGCATTCAGAGGAATGGCTCAATTTTTTTAGCCAAGAAGCTGAGCAAATAATTGTAGAATGTGAACCTACAATAGAGGAGGAAGCAACATATAGCATGGATCTCGTTGATTTGTGTGAAGAGATGGATCCCCTAGAGAGAAGGGTAAACATTCAAAATAATCTTATACAACAAGTCAAGTTGGAAATTGATGGAGAGAAGAGGCAACATAGCATACTGCAGGGGGAAAACTAGCCAGAGGATTAGTTGGATAAAGAAAGAGAAGAGATAAATATATTGATGTTGGAAGTAGCACAAGAAGAAGTCATTAGAGAAGTATGGGACATAAGAAAGCCTGCAGGAGAAGCAGGGCAAAAGAAACATCAAGGAAAAGGAGCAGATGAACAACTCCAAGAGAAAGTATGGGACCCTGGAGGATCTTAACGACAGGGTAGAGGGATCCATGAGTAGGAGCTCATGATTTTCTCAGTCGTGGAGTATGATACAGGAGCATCGTCAACAAAGCCCACGTGGTGGGACAACTCAGCACCATAGCGCGCCTTTTCAAATCAATTGAATCTAAAACCTAGAGTTTTCTTGTAGATCTGTTTTGAATGGATGATTGAAGAAGAGCGAAACGCTCAGAAACTAAATGACCACAAGAGATCTGGGATTTTTACTCTCAGTCTTTAATGTAATGAAGCTTGAGAGTTGTTAGTTGTTACTTTGATCAGAGAGGTAATTAGAGGGAACACTAGGAACCTTCCTGTGTATAGATAGATGCACGACATGGCTAACTGAGGTTGTTGGAGATTAGGTTATGGAATAGGAGGTAAAATATTTTTTTTTGAGAGAGCTGAGACTTTGTTATAGTCCAACCTACACATGTTTTAATCGAACATTCATTTTAATAGAAAGAAAAGGAGTTTTTTTTGCATGTGAACTTTCTGTGTGTTTCTATGTATCAAATGAATGTTATCTATGTGTCTATGTTGTTGGAATGTTTACAGGAAGAGTGTGCTTGTCATTGACGGGAAGAAAAAAAGGCAAAGCAGAAGGCGAGAAATATCAGGAGAAAGAATGAAAGTGGTCATTGGATCACCAATCCAGAATACCCAACAATTGTTGGATCATTCTAAGTGGAAGGACAGGATAAGCTAGAATAGAAGCACCGCAGATAGATCGAGCCATCGATCTAAGAACATGATCGACGAACAACATTTTGTTCAGGTCAAAATTTTTGAGGAGGTTACTGTTCAAGAATTTCACTTCAGAAGAATTGGCAACTTGAAAGTTGAATTACCCAAAGCTCGAAATTCAAAATGAATAAGAACCATCGGATCTAGAGAAAATGCGATGACCATTAGATCAACATCCAATGATCAGAGGAAGCATAGAGGAGAAGTATAGATTTGATCCATTGGATCTGAGTGCTAAGGATCAACAGCCATTGGATCCATAGATAAATGCATAGAGTTTAAGCCTTTGGATGAGCGTAGGAGAGCAGACTTGTCAAAGCCCCGAAGTACTGAAGTAAGGAGGGACCATCCATCACCAATATTGACAAGTGGAACACGATCCACAACTATGGAGCGAATCACTTAGGGAGTTTATGGTTGGAAAGGAAACAAAAAGTCCTGAAGTCTCGAAGGATGAAGGCCGGAAGTCGCTCTCAGTCATCGATCTAAGATACATTTCAGGATTTAGGACAACCATTAGATCCAAGAGAAGAAAATGTGTCACATGAGGAGATCCATGTTAGTAAGAATACATTAGCAAGGACACATGGCGCAATCAGATAATGACAAGTGTCAAGTTGAATAAACATTTCAAGTACGTTCAAATCATGAATCTGAGTGACACGTGACAACCACTCAGGTCGTTCCATGTCATCAAGTGATGTAAGCAAGTTACGTAACTGCGGGAGATTTACTTCAAGATTTTTACCACCAGTGATTAGACTAAATTCCCGACATCCTGAACGTCGAAGACCTAAAGAAGACCCTAGCTATTGATCGCTAGGAGGGGTACGTGTCAGAATATTATGCATTCAAGTGGAAACACTACGGGAAAATCTGAAGGAGAAAGGTTTGAAATCGCCAAAGCCTGAAAAATCGAAGCAGCTGGAAGCTGTCAATGTACGAGAGGAAATATGTCACTAGATCACAAGCTCCAGGGAAAATGCTCAGAGGGAAGTCGAACGAGGAGAGTCACGAAGCTTCAGATATTGAGAGTTGGGAGAATCGAGATGTCTCATATAGAGATTATTGAAGTCGCGAGTCACGAAGCACCTATTGGTTAGGCGTATGTTCACTGCTGATGGTCATGTGAAGGAAGGGGCTTAGAAGCCAAAGAAGCCAAAAGTGACTGGCTGTAACTGATAGAGAAGATGAAGAGTTGCGACTGCCATAAAAGCCAAAGAATCTTTGGATAATGATCGTCGATGAAGAAAAGATTCAGGATAACTACCAGAGAAGATGAAGAGTTCAAATGATGATCAGGTAGAGGACTCGGTGTGAGAAAGATATGCATAACAGAAAATATAGTGAGTTTTTCTGAAAGTGAGTGATGTGGGTAGGATGAGACAGAGTGCATAACTGGAAGGGGAGATCCATGGCATGGTGAAGATCATGCAGAGGTAGCACAAAGCATAAAATGGATAAGAGAAGTTGAACAACATGTGGTGTTGAGTGAAAAAGGAAGCAGAGAAAGGCATAGAAGCAGAACAATCTAGAAGCAGAACAAAGCATAGAAGTTGAAAAAGGAAGATGAGACATGGAGCTATAACAGACCATACCAGAGACAAAACAAGTAAGTAAAGTTTTGTAAGATTCAATCAGGGTGGTAGGGTGGTGCTAGGGAGGATTGCAATCCTCTATATTCTAGTTGGTGCTAGAAGATATTCTGGGAGTTGGTGCTTCCATCTAGTGGGTGTTAGAGAAACCTCGGAGTTGGTGCCTCAATCTAGTTGGTGCTAGAGAATTCTGAGAGTTGGTGCTCTCTGCAAGTTGTAGCTTGTTATCATAGGTTGTAGCCTCATATTTGAGTTGGTTCTCAAAGAATGTTTTGTACTTGAAAGTTGGAGCTTTATTGACATCCTAAGAAGAAGAGGTTTTAACCCTTATGGGTTTCCTCATGAAAATTAGTGTCCCTGTGTATTCTATGTGATTGATCAAATATTGTATATCTATGCATGTTAAGTTATCAACAACACATTAAATAATAATCTAGAAAGAATCAGAAAAATAACAGGAAAAGTTTCAAGCTTAGATACATAACTGATTCACCACCCCCCCCCTCCCAGTTATATTTCCAACAATTGGTATCAGAGTCTATGCCTTTGATCAAAGGTAGATCCATAAGCTTGAACATGACTAGTCATGATGGAAGTTCAACTAATAGACCCCCTCTATTTGATGGAACAGACATTGCCTTCTGGAAAATAAGAATGAGAACACATTTAATGTCTTTGGGTTTTGATGTTTGGGATGTCGTTGAAACGGGATATGTGAATCCTGTAGTCTTGGCCTCAAAAGATGATAAGCTGGAGTTTAGATTTAATGAAAAAGCAATGAATGCCATCCTCAGTGGACTTGCTGAATCTGTGTTTGTCAAATTCATGCACTGTGATTCAACAAAATTTATGTGGGACAAGTTGATAAGTAGTTATGAAGGTAATGAAAAGGTGAAAGATGGAAAACTTCAGACTCACAAACTGAAATTTGAGCAGTTAAAGATGGATGAAGATGAAACTATCAGTAAGCACTTCTTACGTATAGAAGAACTTGTCAACACTATGAAAGTCCTAGGTGAAATTATAGATGAATCTTTTCTAGTACATAAAATATTAAGATCTCTTCTTGATAGGTTTAACTCAAAGGTCTCTACTATAGAGGAAATATCTGATCTCAAAACGTTGACACTAGAAAAACTTCTTGGAACCCTAACTTCTTATCAAATGAGAATCACCAAAGGTAAATCCACTACAAGAGAGGCATCTTTTAAAGTAGAGAAAAACACAGACTCCGATATATATGATATTGAAGAAAATTTTGTGAGAAGACTGAAGAAAGGAATAGGAAAATACAAAGATAAACTACCCTTCAAATGTTTCAAACGTGGTAAGATAGGTCATTTTTCATCTAAGTGTCCTCACAAAAGAAAGTATCAGACATATGACGATGAAGAGAACCACAAACACAAGAAGGTCTATAAAGAGAATAATTTTAAAAAGAAAATCCTTTTTGTAAACAATGATGACGATCCCTTAGATGATGAAAGCAATGAATCTTCTATTGAAGATAAAATAAATGATATCATGCTAATAGATTTAGAATATATAAAAACTGAAGATACAGATAGTGAGTTTGTTGATTGTGAAGCAGTAGTAGATATTGAAGGAGAACTTGTCAGTGCCATGGAAGAGATTGATAGACTTAGAGAAAAGAAAAGAAAACAAAAATAGTTACTACTCAGGTATGAGAAAACATGCAATGAACCATATGAAGAAATTTCTTTGTTGAAGGTTAAGTTAGAAGAATATAATAATATTGAATACATCCTCAAACAACAATTGAAGGAAGCCAAAACAAAAGGTGAAAAATTGGAAGCTGAAGTAGGGACTATCAGAAAAGATCTAGAGAAATTTCAGGCCTTATATCATCAGAATATGACAAGTATTAAAGCCTCAGAAGGATTAGCCTCCATTTTGAATTAGCAAAGGAATTCAAATTTGAAAATTCATTTGGGTTATGAAGAGGGATCAAGTAGTGGTCCGCCAAGAAACAAAGAATCCATCAAGTTTGTCAAATCTGCAACCATTGACAACAACAAACCTATAGAAACAAAGGAAGAGAATCAACCCCTAAGGAGGAGTGAAGGAAAAGCTACTAGAACTGAATCTATAGAACAAAGAAATAATACACTATCTACTCAAGGAAATCATCAGCATGGAATAAATTGACCTACTCAAAGAAGAAAACCATTTTCCAGGTACAAAGATTTTTTCTATGGATATTGTTTTTACTACTCTAACTTTGCCCACAAAGTTGTAAATTGTTCTTTAAGATTTAAACATGAGAAATCAAGACAACCAAGGAATAAATATCTACCACAACAAAGAATGAGGCAGCCAAGTAACAAACAACCACAGACTGAAAATCATGTGATGGATGGGAAAAGGACACAGATTACACATAACAATTGTTATGATCCTTTATTCAATCAACCAAAATGTTACATCTTCCATAATTATGGACATAAAGATGCAAAATGTTGCTTAAAAAACTTTAAGCTAGATTCAAATCATAGAGATGAAAACATCAAGGTTTGGAAGAAGAATGGAGATAAAAACTATGGATTAGTGTTGACAACTCAAAGACAAAAGGACACCTGGTATATTGACAATAGATGCTCCAGTCATATGATAGGTGAAAAAGGTAAGTTCATGTTACTCAAAGAAAATAAATCAGGGAGTGTGACCTTTGGAAATGATGCTCCAGGAAAGATCAGAGGTAAAGGTCTGGTAAGCTTAAGTAATGGAAGAAGCAAATCTCAAGATGTATTATTTGTTGATGGTTTAAAGCATAATCTTCTTAGTGTCAGTCAGATATGTGACAGAGGATGTGAAGTCACTTTCACTCCCAAGAATTGTAAAATAAGGAGAGTAAACATAGGAGAGTTAACTGCAAAATGGGTTAGAACTGACAACAATGTATATGTTCTAAAGGAAGATAAGGAGAAATGTCATTTAAGAAAATTTGATGAAAGTTGGTTATGGAACAGAAGGCTTGGACACCTGAATTTCAATCATATTGTCAAATTGAATAATGAAGGCGTTGTGAAATACCTTCCAAGAATATCTAAGCCTAATAACTTTGTATGTGAATCCTGACAAATGGGGAAGCTGACTCGTGCTCAATTCAAATCGAAGAGTTTCACATCTTCAGAGAAACCACTTCAAATTGTTCATATGGATCTGTGTGGACCATCATGAAAGGAAGGAACTGAAGGAGAACATTACTTTATGCTAATCATTGATGACTTTTCTAGACTTACGTGGGTTGCCTTTCTGAGAGAAAAATCTGATGCGTTTGAGAAGTCCAAAAATTTTAAGGCGTTAGCTGAGAATTAGACAGGAAGGAAGTTAAAGGAAATTCGCTCAGACATGGGAAGAGAAATTACGTTAGGAGATTTCAAATAATTCTATGACAGACATGGAATTAAAAGAGAATATACTATTCTAGGAACTCCTCAACAAAATGGAGTTGTAGAATGCCAAAATAGATTGGTTTAGCAGATGGCAAGGGCTATGATGAGTGAAAGGGACATTTCACAAACCTTCTGGGTGGAGGTTGTTCACACAGCCGTTCATATTCTAAACAAAGCGCATCTAAGTCTGAACATTGATAAAACTCCATATGAGTTGCGGTTTGGTTGACCTGCATCAATCAAACACTTCAAAGTATTTGGAAGTAAATGCTACATCAAGAATAATGATGATCATCTAGGAAAATTTGATAGTAGAGATGATGAAGGTATCTTCTTAGGATATGCAATGAACAATAAAAGATACAAATGATTTAACAAAATAATGCATAAATTAGTATAATGTATTAATGTTTGAATTGATGAAGAAGCTCCTATAAAATCTAGAGAAAACCACAAAATGTTTTTTCTTATATATCTTGAAGAATTGCATTCATTGGAAGCACCAACTTCCTCTATTTTCCAGCTACAACTGGAAGGAGGATCCAACCCCCTAGTTTCTCAGGCTACAACCTAAAGGAAGCTCCAACTCCCCAATTATCTGGCTACAACCCCCTATGTTCTCTGGCTACAACCGGAAGGTGGCTACAACCACCTATCCTTTCCCCGTCCAACCACCCTAAAGTAGAAGTAGAATCATGGAACCACTGTTACACTATCACTGTGAGATATACCGTTGTAAACCTGAACCATGCATCAATCTATACCTCAACCTGTAATCAACCTGTACCATAAACAAGTGCATCAACCATGCACCAACCTATACCAAACAATCTGTAATCAAACTGTACCATAAACAAGTGCAACCAACAATGTACCAAGTATGTATCAATTATGTGTCAAATACTCATCAATATGTACCAACATCATCAACTATACACCTCATGTATGTGCCAACTCATCAACTACTTGTCTCAACCATGTACCCAACTTGTTACTCAACCAAAATCCCTCATCAATTTCATCATCCAAATATGATTTATAAATATGTAATAGCTGGTGTATATTATCACATACCTGCAAACATTCCTTAAATTTAAACAACAAGAGACTAGCATTTACATCAAACTTTTCTTTAGTCTCACATGATTAGTTTTGGATTAGTCAACAACCCTAACTTGAAATAATCATAGCTTTGTACTTGTAATGAATAAAGATATGAAACTGATACAAAATGTTGTTCAGTTTGTTTTACACAATTCCTCTAGGTTTTTCTACTTGGAACCTCTCAGAAAAGTAGTTATAGAAAAAATGGAAAACCTTGTTGAATTCTGGCTTATTCTATAGAGCGACCTTGTAGAGCGTGCCCCACATGGAATATTTGTTGAATCAATCTAAAACGGTTACAAAACATACTAAATATTGTACTATACCCAAAACTTTTTGTCTTGTAGAATTTTGATCTGTTATGAAGAAGTTATGACGTTTTTACATGAACCACCTATTTTTGACTAGTTTCAAGACTAGCCACAAACCCTATTTTCCACGGAGTGTAACTCCAAAAATACAACGACCCGTAAGTTGAATATTTTACTACAGATAATTGTATGTGTTTCCTCAATGGAATAACAATTTCACGGTCTGAATCATTCTAGAAAAAAAGTTATTGTGAAAATGGTGAGATGACCTGTAAATAACATACCTTAGAAAGCATCATCAAAAGAATTTATCCTTCCTTGAATTCCGGCCTTCTTTTCTTCACCTTCACTCATAAATTAGTCTTATATATCCTTTGGTTATGTCAAACACCTATAGGTATTCAATATGAGCAAGTGTATCTAAAATGATATAACATTTCCTCTTATTTATACTCTCCAAGTAGCTTCCTCAAAAACATCTTCTAGGTCACTTTGCCCACTTTCCTTATTTTAGGGTTGACCCACTTCTAATTTCTCCATTAAATTTATTATTTAAATAATTTTTTTTTTATTCACTTTGAATTATAGTACACTCATCAATTCACTTTATTATTTACCTTCCAAAATTTCTTAAACCACTTTGACTACTTTGACCTTTTGGGGCTTCTAGATGACATAAGAGGGTCCTCCAACTTCGTAAGGCCATAACTCTCAAATTGCGAGGCGTTATGTGACGTTCCACATACCACTAGACATGGAATGACATGTACCATCCATATAGCATAGTATTACCTGCAAATATATCAAAAATCATACCATTATCCATCAAACAAAATTGGGTCCATTACTGAAACCTAGGTTCTCCAAATTCTCATGGCCATAACTCTCTAACTGTGAGGGGTTATGTGATGATGCAGGAGCATCGCCAACACATCAAGCGAGCTAGCATAGAAGCGGAAGACAGCTGGAAAAGCCAACACCAATTTTGAAAACACTTTGAAATTATTGCGCAGTCTTAAATGAGCCATTCAGATGAGGCAAACTTGTATATTGTAATGGACCTTGAGCAGATAGCTCTCGTCTTTAGTGGATAGATGCCATTTAATATAGTTAATGCAATTAGGTAGAAATTAATTCTATATTTTATAGCTTTAGAGTGCAGGAGGGAAAACGGATATAGACACCCTCATTGTATCATTGTAACATTAGCCTAAGCATAATTCAGAAGAAGCAGGAAGAGAACAGAAGAACTGTAGAGAGTTGTGTAAAGAAAACCCATGTATTGATATTTGAATTAATAGGAGAAGATTGGTTCAAATTCATTGTTTTGTGTCTGATTCTCTGTGTATTGATGTTGTGCTAATGAATGTTTATTTCCTGTTATACATTTTCTTTTATATGTTGTGTATATGATTTCATGGTTGAATTGAAGTCTAAGAGGGTGAAGGAATAAGTTTCAATTGTTTCTCTATTTTGAGCCAAGAAATTCCTGCAAGGAGTGCAGTCGAATTGTCCGCAAGGAGTGCATTGACAGAGGGTTCATATAGAGACAACTTTTGTTCTCATTCATCCCAGAAGTGCAGTTGGGCACATGAGCCATGCAAGGAGTGTGCAGGCTAAGTGAAGCTTCAGGGTTGTGAACCTGAGTGAATTTTTGAGAGACTACTGCTGCAGGCGTGTGCAGAGTCGAAGGACTTCAACGCTAGGTTGAGGTTGGAGATTTTCCGCAAGGAGTGCGAGAAAGTGGGTTCTTTTTGAGGACTTGGAGTCGTGGGGAAAAGCTCAGGAAGGATAGGCCTTCGAGTTTGTCGAAGAACAATGTAGACAAGTTGTGTCTGGATGGCTTGCAAGGAGTGTTGCAAGTCACGCACAAGTGGACGGGTTTTGCAGAGGAACACTTAGTCATTCCATGGATTACGAAAGGAAGAACGAAGGGTCGAAATCCTCCAAGGAGATTTCGTGAAGTTCCGAGGGCTGTTAGATCTTGCAGAGGTGCAAGGAGGTTACGGCGAGAACGTCAAAAAGGGTTCCAAGCTCGGGAGGGGTGGATCCGTTGATCAGGGCCACGAGGATCGTTCGATTCACACGCATATCGTGGATCGGGGTTTCGTGAGTCGAAGCTCCAAATTTCTACAACGAGAATCGCGATATTGCGATACGCGATATCCTGACAGCCAAAGGGCGGAGTGTGTGGGCCATAGTAGAGTCGGCGAGTGGAGGACAGGTGGCACACCGTATCGGAGTTCAGGGAAGGTAAAGTCTCGAAACCATTGACATCAGGATTCACAATCCCACGAAGTCTGAAATCCCGATAAGGTGACGGGACCATTGAAAAATCAACTCGCACGTGCGCATCGGAGTTTCGGTGTATCGGCACATCGGGGTTCGGAGTTTGGAAATTCCATTTGTTGACAGCGCGAGTGGAAAAATCACGATAGGAGGAACCCTGATAGCAAGGGAAATGGTCAATATTGACTCACGTCGGATTTCGGGGAATCGTGAGGCACAAAATACGCAACCACAGGATTCACGAAATCGCGAATTCCGATTTCCCGACCATTAAGGGAGATCTTCTGAAGAATTGTTGTGGGTAAGGAAAATTCCCAATAGGGAATTAGAAGAACTTTCAGTTCTTTGGGCCGTGAGAAGAAGAAGATCCTGTGAGCGGGCATGCCTGCGGGTGCGGCTGCGTCAGGTTTGGTATCAAAGCATAGAAAGATTTATTTTCTTTCTGTAGCAAAGAGGAGAATTCACCATGCCGCCGAGGAGAGAAAGACAGTCACCTGATCCAGAGGATAGGGAAGTGCGAAGAAGAGGTAGGTAGGTAACAAGTCCAGATATGGAGAGATAGATGCGTGATCTCCGAGCAAGACTCGAGGACATGGAAACAACTCAGATGCACATCTAGTGTAAGAGATCTTAGTGATTATGAGAGTGAGATAGAGGCTGAACGAGAGGAGGAAGTTGCAGCCGAAGATGCATCAAATGAACGTTTGATCAAAGCTATCACATGGATGGATGCAAAAGCAAAGATGGACATTCTAGTTTACGAGGGAAATCTGGATGCAAAGGAGCTTCTAGATTGGATTAGAGCTCTTGACACATATTTCGACTATGAATATGTCGAAGAGGACAAGAAAGTCAAGAATGTTGTCATGCGCTTGAAAGGACATGCAACATTATGGTGGGATGAACTACAAGCTGACAGACGCTGCAAAGGCAAGCAGAAAATCAAAAGTTGGGATCAAATGATTGCAAAGATGAAGGTGAAATTCATCTCGAGAGATTATCAAATTACTCTGTTCAGGAGGATGCAGAACCTGAGACAGAAGTTGATGACAGTGAAAGAATACACTGAGGAATTCTACCAACTGAACATCAGGGTAGGTCATCGGGAGAGCAATGATGAAAAGGTTGTCAGGTATATGAATGGCCTGAGATATGATATCCAGGATGAGATGAGCATGGTTACCATCAGGACGGTGGAGGATGCTTATCAGATGGCTCTGAAAGCTGAGGAGAAGCTGAGCCGTAAGCAAGGTCAGAGGGGATGAGGTAGAAGTCAACCCAGAGGCAAAGCAGTTGCCCAGGACAAATACCAGAAACCCAAAGAGGAATGGAAGAAACCTCAGACTCGTACAGAGAGAGGTGGAACCTCACAGCGAGGGCAGCAATATGCTGAGCAAAGAGGGCAGCATACAGAGCAGAGCAAAGGAGATTATGCCGACAATAACACTTTTCCTCGTACTAGAGGTAGAGGAAGAGGAAGAGGTGGAGTCATCACATGCTTCACATGTGGGAAGAATGGGCACAAGTCTTACGAGTGTCCAGAGAAAAAGAAGGACATCAGAGAATCTCACAGCACCGAGACACAGAGGCGGGATGTTGAGGCAGAAGATGCAGAAGGCGAAAGGTCGATTATGATGCAAAAAGTCCTTTTGACACTCGAAAAGGAGGTGGAAAGCTCAGTCCAAAGGACCAGACTTTTCAGAGTATCTTGCAAGACCAAGGACAAGGTATGCAAGGTCATCGTATACAGTGGTAACATGGATAATCTTGTTTCAACCGAGATGGTAGAGAAGCTGGAGCTGGAGACGACTGATCATCCAAGCCCATACAGAGTTTCGTGGCTACAGAAAGGACACCAGGTAACTGTTACTAAACAATGCTTGGTTGAATTTAAGATAGGTGGATATAATGATAATATTTTATGTGATGTTATTCCCATGGATGTTTGTCATCTATTGCTGGGTAGACCATGGAAATATGACAGAAATGTGATTCATGATGGGAGAATGAACACATACACCCTAGAGAAGAATGGGAGAACCCATATGTTGCTTCCGATAAAGGATAAGGAGGTGAAACCGGAAGTAAACAATACAATACTTCTTATGAGTGGGAAGGAACTTCTTACGGAGGTGAAGAAGAAAGAAGATCCACAATTCTTTGTGGTCAGGAAACCGATGATTGTTCTGACTAGCACAAGAGTGGATGATTTACTAGATGAAGTTTAGGAACTACTGGAAGAGTTCGTTGACATCATAGTGGATGAATTACCTCGTTCGTTGCCACCGACGAGGAGTGTGAGTCATCATATAAATCTCATACCAGGAGCTAGTTTTCCAAATAAATCCGCGTACAGGTTGACACCGCAAGAAAATGAAGAGGTCAAGAAGCAGGTTTAGGAGCTGCTGAACAAAGGGTTAGTCAAGGAAAGCTTGAGTCCATGTGTTGTTCCAACAATACTCAGTCCGAAGAAAGATGGAGGCTGGAGGATGTGTACCGACTCAAGAGAAATTAATAAGATAACCACCAGGTACAGATTTTCATTGTCGAGGATGGATGATCTGATGGATTGCTTCAGCGGAGCAAGGTACTTCTCAAAGATTTATTTGAAAAGCGGATATCACCAGATTCGCATGAGGGAAGGCGATGAATGGAAAACAACCTTCAAAACCAACGAAGGGTTGTATGAATGGCTTGTTATGCCATTTGGTTTAACAAATGCACCGAGTACCTTCATGAGGTTGATGAACGAAGTCTTAAAGGATTTCATTGGGAAGTTCATCATTGTGTACTTGGATGACATACTGATTTATAGTAAATCAGTGGAAGAACACTTAGAGCATTTGGCTACAGTGATGAAAAAGCTACAGCAGGAGAAGCTGTTGATAAACATGAAGAAATCTTCATTTATGAAGACACATCTCATTTATCTGGGTTTTGTTATATGTGATGATGCAGTAGCATCGCCAACACATCAAGCGAGCCAGCACGGAAGCGGAAGACAACTGGACAAGCCAGCACCAATTTTGAAAACACTTTGAAATTGTTGCGTAGTCTTAAATGAGCCATTAAGATGAGGTGCACTTGTATATTGTAATGGACCTTGAGTGGATAGCTCTCATCTTTAGTAGTTTGACGACATTTAATATAGTTAATGCAGTTAGGTAGAAATTAATTCTAGATTTGATAGCTTTAGAGCGCAGGAGGGAAAATGGATATAGACACCCTCATTGTATCATTGTAACATTAGCCTAAGCATAATTTAGAAGAAGCAGGAAGAGCATAGGAGAACTACAGAGAGCTGTGTAAAGAACACCCATGTATTGATATTTGAATTAATAGGAGAAGATTGGTTCAAATTCATGGTTTTGTGTCTGATTCTCTGTGTATTGATGTTGTGCTCATGAATGTTTATTTCTTGTTATACATTTGCTTTTATATGCTGTGTATATGATTTCATGGTTGAATTGAAGTCTGAGAGGGTGAAGGAATAAGTTTCAATTGTTTCTCTATTTTGAGCCAAGAAATTCCTGCAAGAAGTGCAGTCGAATTATCCGCAAGGAGTGCGTTGACAGAGGGTTCATATAGAGACAACTTTTGTGTTCATTCGTCCCAGAAGTGTAGTTGGGCACAGGAGTCGTGCAAGGAGTGCACAGGCTAAGTGAAGCTTCAGGTTTGCGAACCTGAGTGAATTTTTGAGAGACTGCTGCTGCAAGCGTGTACAGAGTCGAAGGACTTCAACACTGGGTTGAGGTTGAAGATTTGCCGCAAGGAGTGTGAGCAAGTGGGTTCTTTCTGAGGACTTGGAGTCGTGGGGAAAAGCTCAGGAAGGATAGGCCTTCGAGTTTGTTGAAGAACAACGTAGACAAGTTGTGTCTGGAAGGCTTGCAAGGAGTGTTGCAAGTCACGCACAAGTGGACGGGTTCTGCAGAGGAACACTTAGTCATTTCGTGGATTACAAAAGGAAGAATGGATGGTCGAAATCCTCCGAGGAGATTTCGTGAAGTTTCGAGGGCCGTTAGATCTTGCGGAGGTGCAAGGAGGTTACGGTGAGAACATCAAAAAGGGTTCCAAGCTCAGGAGGGGTGGAGCCGTTGATCAGGGCTACGAGGATCGTTGGATCCACAGGCATATCATGGATCGGGTTTTCGTGAGTCGAAGCTCCAAATTTCTACAACAAGAATCGCGATATCCCGATAGCCAAAGGGCAGAGTGTGTGGGCCATAGCAGAGTCAGCGAGTGGAGGATAGGTGACACAACGTATCAGAGTTTGGGGAAAGTAAAGTCCCGAAACCATTGACATCAGGATTTGCGATCTTGCAAAGTCCGAAATCCCGATAAGGTGACGAGACCGTTGAAAAGTCAACTCGCACGTGCGTGTCAGAGTTTCGGTGTATCGACACATCGGGGTTCGGAGTTTGGAAATTCCATTTTTTGACAGTGCGAGTGGCGAAATCGCGATAGGAGGAACCCCGATAGCAAGGGAAAAGGTCAACGTTGACTCATGTCGGATTTCAGGGAATCGTGAGGCACAAAATACGCAACCACAGGATTCGCGAAATCGCAAATTCTGATTTCTCGACCATTAAGGGAGATCTTCTGAAGAATTTCTGTGGGTAAGGAAAATTCTCGATAGGGAATTAGAAGAACATTCAGTTCTTCGGGCAGTGAGAAGAAGAAGATCCTGTGAGCGGGCGTGCCTGCGGGTGCGGCTGCGTCATGTGATGTTCCACATACCACCGGAAATGGAATGAAAAAAAATATCCAGCTAGGATAGTTTCAATGACAAATTCATTGACCTTCATCTCATTATTCAACAAATAGGCATGGGTTCTCTAACCATACTTCTAGGATAACTCAATCCACAAAGAGTCTTCCCATGGGGGCTTTCACCATAAGGGGACCACTTTGGAGTTCATCCATTTCTACTTATTATCAACCATGAAAAGACAATAACGAGTCATCTTTACATCAAAAAATCTTGGGTCCATTACCCAACCTTTGTGCTATGGGGATTTCTTCAAGGGTTGACATTAATGAAAACCAACCTTAATCAACAAGTTAAATCGAAAGAATCTCTAGAAGGAAGCCAAGAAGAACAACACGCTAATTGTGGATTCATGGAGCCAAGTATAGAGAAACTCATTTGTAGATGCAATTTTTTCTTTCACTACAATGTAGAAGTAGATGCCTACATCCTAAAGAAGAGGGGTACATACTAAATTCTTCCATACCAAGACCCAATTTAATGAGACAAAGGTGGATGCTCTATTTGATTCTAATTCATAGACCAAACTCATAGTAGAGGATATATTAAGTAATCTTGGATTGGAAGTTAATGGCCATCTTTGTCCATACCTATTGGTATGGGTAACTAAGGATCTATATCTCAGTGTCACTAAACATTGTAAGATCAACTTTGTTATAAGTGAAAACAACATTGATGAAGTGGAGGTGAAAGTAGTACCACTTGATGTGTGTGGTGTAACATTCAGAATCCAATAAATGTACTTGAGGGATGTGATCTTTAAGAGGATATAAAACCAAAATTGCCTAATCAAGGATGGGAATTCCATCCTCATCAATGCACAGAAACGTAAATCTAACATCTGTTTGGTATGTGCTAATTAGGTTATGAAACTAATTAGCTCAAGTAGGAAGTTTGTAGTTCTTTTCTTGTGATTCATAATGAATCATTATAGAATTTTCATTTGTTTTGGTACTTTATGGGTGGAATAAATCAAATCTATTGGCTAGTATGGCCAAATTTAGGGGTAGGTCCCGCTTTGGCGATTTGGGTTCCAAAACCTTCTAGAGCGCGTTTCACACCTTAAACAACCATTTATGTGGTCAAATGTTTTTGAATTTTTTTTTCAACCTGCCAATGTTGATCTACACAATGATCGCTTTCCATTAACATGAAAATATCTTCAATATGAGTTTGTATATGGATGTTATGCCTCCCACAGGTTGACTTAACCTATTGATTGCTATGGTATCGAGTGGATGCCATGCCAAATTCCACTACTCATTGATACAGAGCTAGTCATTTGTGGACATTCAAGAATATTCTAGAGAGTCCAAAATTGTAACCCTAATTGGGAGTTAGTGAATGAAAAAATCCTAACCCTAACCCTAGATTACCATCATGCTATGTTAAATATTAGATCATTAGTAAAGGAAAGGGTTCCATTCTTATTGTATTGTTTATTGTTCTGTAGTTGAGAAAAGCATCTAGGAGTGGGATATTGAAGCATAACAAATGAAGTAGAAGATCCCGTAGAAACCATATTGAACACATTGTCCATAAAAAATCCATAGTTAGTGGCCCTTTCTTTGTATTTCCATTTCATAACTAAGAAGAAAAGAGAAAAGCATAGCACTCACCTTCTAGTTGAGTTTTTTCTCCTATTGGGTTTTCCCAAGGTGCGTCATGTGTTCAATGTGTTGATGGTGTTTTATTCGCTTACCTTTTTTCATTCTATTTTCAATTATTTCAATATTTTCATTCATGAAGCTGCGAACATTAAATATTAATTTTAAGTAAACTACTATATCATAATAGATTGCAATAACTTGTAAGATCCATTGTGATGAATTGTGCTAATGGAATATCCAGGATAATTTACAAATCATATTCCATCTAGTTGTTTTATACTTCTTTTGAAAAAAAAAATCTTTTTTTCTAACTCTTCCTAATCTTATCATGTTGTTGACAGGTATGATTGGACTATCAAGCAAGTAAGGGAGAGTGCCCGATGGAAAGCCCCAATTAGGCTTACTCTAGTTTGGGACATCACTTTCGACCAATATCGGTCCTAGTTTACATCCAAAATACTTTCAATTATGAATATGAGAACATAATGTTCTCATATGAGTTTGAGTATACTTTTTAACCAATTAAGTATAACGAGCTAAATTATTCTATCCTAACACTATATTATCATATCCTGATCAGGAGCAAAACTAATGATATGAGAATGGTAAGATGTGGTATTATCAACGACATAAATAGTTCATATCTTTTAACAATAGATTAAAATGATAATGTTACATATAACATCAAAAATAGTTGCATACTTAACTATAAACATTATTGTTGCACTCATATGGAGATCAAGCATACATAATCATTTTAAACATTTATATAGAAATAGTTCATACAACAACATTCAATAATGATTCAATAATAAGCATATGAAAAGAACAGTCTGTTGGACAGTTGGTGTTCATTGATGTCAACCCTTGGAGAGTGATCTGGGAGATTGATGTCAACCATTAGAGATCAATGTCAACTCTTGGAGAAGTCCAGAATCCCCAAAGATGTGGATGATATCGTTGGACAATTAATTTTTCTAGTTGGTTTGGAAAGTTGGTTGGATTGATGTAATGGTTATAATTGGAGAAGTCTCCAAAGTGGTCCCCTTATGGCATAGATCTAAGCATGGCCCTCATGTGAAGACACTTTGAAGAAGTCTACAAAAATCCCCTAGATGTGGTTATGGGACCCAACGTTGGTTGAGGAATAATGACGTGAAGGACAATGTGAATGTAGGAAAGACCCTCACAAATGGATAGTACACGTCATGTCGTTTCCAATGATATGTGGTATGCCACATGGATCCTCACGGTTAGGGAGATATGACCTTGTGAAGTTGGAAGCCCTAAGGAAGGGTTAAGAATCCCTAGTTGGTTACAAGCCACCTAGTCAAAGGGGTAAATTTGTTATAACAGGAAAACCCTAGAAGCCCTAAAATAAGGAAAAGAGTTAGCTAGAACAAGTATATAAGCACCTCATGGAGTCATTCATTTGTTCACTCACATACTTATTCATTTATTATCTATATTGTGATCTAGTGATATTTTTATGAGGTTGTAGCATTATTTTATGAAGTAGCAAAGGAGAGTCGACGAAGAAAATATTAGACTTTCAGAAAAACCCTAGTTTCTAAGGTGTATGTGGGATACAGTTGAGGAGGCAGTGTACATACATGGCCTATAGTGGAGGAGGTAGCATACATAAACATGATGTAGAAGAGGAGGTAGTGTACATGTGATAAACCCATGAAACATTAAGTAGATGTTGCTGCCAGGTCCTTTGAATATCCTTTCTTAGTGCGACAATCTCTGCTTCCAGGTTTCCAATGATCTTGTCCTTTTCTTCTAGCTTTTCTTTGAGTTCTTCATCAATTCTTTTATCTTATTCTATTTGAACCTTGAATTTTGTGTCATTTTTTCTAGTTCTTGACTATCCTTTTTCTTGTCTAGTTCTGCTTGTAGTTTCTTGTTTTTCTTCTTTTCTCTTCTGATAACTTCTATGGCACACATTAATTCTTCTCGATAGTAAATTTTTGCTTCTTCAATTTCTTCTTTGAATTCTTCATATTCTTCTTCGACTTCTTCATATTCTTCTTCGGAGTCTTCTTTGTCATAGTGTTTTACTGCCATGAATAGTAATCTTCCTGTCTCACTGTCACTGACTTCATCTTCATCTGATGATGATATGCATTCTTTGGTGCATAAGCTTTTCTTGAAAACTTTCTTTGTATTTATTTTGTCTTTATATGCATGTATGCCTTTTGAGTAACCTTCATCATTTCTCTTTTTCTTATGAGGACATTTGTTAGCAAAATGACCAATACCATCACAATTAAAACAAATTAAAGGAAGATTACCTCTATACCTATTGTCGGTTCCCTTGTTTAGTATTTTGACAAAGTTGGTCACTTATTCATTATATTCCAAGACGTCACTATTGCTGCTATATTCTTCTTGCTCCTTTTTCTTTTGATTTGATATTTTGGATGCTTTGAACACTGCTTCTTTTACATCTGGATTTTCCTGTTCAGTTCTCATTTCATATGTTGTGAACATTCCATCCAGTTCATCCATGCTTATTGAGTTTAGATTTGATCTTTCTTCTAGTGCTGATATCTTAGGGTTAAATCTCATAAGAAGAGATATTAGTACCTTTTGAACAATTATAGATTCTTCGATTTCTTCTCCCAATCCTATGATTCAATTCACTGTTTCATCAACTCGTAAGAAGTAGGATGAAATATTCTCATCTTCCTTCATTTTTAGTTGTTCGAACTGACCTCTGTAATTTTGAATCTTTGCTTCTTTGGCTTTTGTATCTCCTTCATAAATATTTTGAAGCTTGTCCCAAATTTATTTAGCGGATTTACAATGTGCAACTTTGGTGAATACCATATCATTGAGACCATTCAATAGTGCATTTTTGGCTTTGGAATTATTCTCACCAAGTTTCACTTCTTTGTCATTTTTTGGTGGAACTGTTGGTGCTGTGTATCCATCTACAATTGATTACCAATATTGAAATCCCTATGCATGTATATATGTCTTCATCCTTATGCTCCAAAAATCATACTTCTGTCCATCAAACTGTGGTATTCCATTTTTATACAAGTTGGTACTCTCCATGATCTACCTTTCAGTGGTTAAACTGATTTTTGAAGGAACCCGATCTTATACCAATTCTTGGATTACTAATATGCGGGGTGAATAAGTAATAATGTAATTATAATCCTTTTCCTTCAAATAATCAAAGTGTTATATCAATGTAGAATTATTATCCAATAACAAACAATAAGAAATGAACAATCACACACAAACACAGTACACCAATGTTTTACATGGAAACCCAAATTGGGGGAAAACCACAGAATGATTTTTCTTATATGTCTTGAATATTACATTCATTGGAAGCACCAACTTCATCTGTTTTCCAGCTGCAACTGGAAGGAGGCTCCAACCCCCTAGTTTCTCAGGCTACAACCTGAGGGAAGATCCAACTCCCCAATTCTCTGGCAACAACCAGAAGGAGGCTACAACCCCCTATGTTCTCTGGATACAACCAAAAGGTGGCTACAACCACTTTTCCTTTCCTTGTCCAACCCCCCTGAAGTAGAAGTAGAATGATGGAACCACTGTCACACTATCACTGTGATATATACCATTGTAAACCTGTACCAATAAACCTGAACCATGCATCAACCATGCATTAACCTGTACCTCAACCTGTAATCAACCTGTACCATAAACAAGTGCATCAACCATTCACCAAGCTGTGCCATAAACAAGTTCATCAACCATGCACCAACCTGTACCTTGCCTCGTCGAACAACCCTTAAGTAGAAGTAGAATGATGGAACCACTGTCACACTATCACTGTGAGATATACCACTGTAAACCTGTACCAATAAACCTGAACCATGCATCGACCATGCATAAACTTGTACCTCAAACTGTAATCAACCTGTACCATAAACAAGTGCATCAACCATGCACCAACCTATACCATAAACAAGTGTATCAACCATGCACCAACCTGTACCAAACAATCTGTAATCAACCTATACCATAAACAAGTGCAACCAACCATATACCAAGTATGTACCAATCATGTGTCAAATACTCATCAACTTTGACTCATCAATATTTACCAACATCCAAATATGCACCTAATGTATGTGCCAACTCATCAACTACTTGTCTCAACCATGTACCCAACCTGTACCTCAACCAAAAGCCCTCATCAATTTCATTATCCAAATATCATTTATAACTTTGTAATAGACCTGGTGTATATGATCAGATACCTACAAAACTTCCTTAACTTTAAACAACAAGAGACTAGCATTTACATCAAACTTTTCTTTAGACTCACATGACTAGTTTTGGATTAGTCAACAATCTTAGCTTGAAATAATCATAACTTTGTACCTGTAATGAATAAATATCTGAAAATGATACACAATGTTCTTCAATGTGTTTTATGCAATTCCTCCAGGTTTCACTACTTGGAACCTCTCAGAAAAGTAGTTATAGGAAAAATGACATACCTTGCTAAATTCTAGATTATTCTAGCGAGTGACCTTGTAGAGTGTGCCCCTCACATAATATTTGTTGAAATGATATGAAAATGTTACAAAACATACTAAATAATGTATCATAACCAACCCATTTTGTATTACTGAATTTGGATCTATTATGAAGAAGCTATGACGTTTTTACCCAAAGCACCTGTTTTTGACTAGTTTCAGGACTAGCCAGAAATTACCCTATTTTCCATGAAGTGTAACTCCAAAAATACAACGACCCACAATATGATTATTTTACCACATATACTTAGATATGTTTCTTCAATGGAATATAAAATTCAAGGTCTTAATCATTATATAAAAAAATTTATTGCAAAAATGGTGAGATGACCTATAAATAACATACCTTAGAAACCATCATCAAAAGAATTTATCCTTCCTTGAATTCCGGCCTTCTTTTCTTCACCTTCCCTCAGAAATTTGTCTTAGATACCCTTTGTTTACCTCATAAACCTATAGGTATTCAATATTCTCAAGTGTATCTAAAATTAGAGAGCCTTGCCTCTTATTTATACTCTCCAAGTAGCTTCCTTAAGAACATCTTCTAGGTCACTTTGCTCACTTTCCTTATTTTAGGGTTGACCCACTTCTAATTTCTCTATTAAATTTATTATTTAAATAATTTATTTTTTATTCACTTTGAATTATAGTACACTCATCAATTCACTTTATTATTTACCTTCTAAAATCTCTTAAACCACGTTGACTACTTTGACCTTTTGGGGCTTCTAGATGACATAAGAGGGTCCTCCAACTTCGTGAGGCCATAACTCTCAAACCATGAGGAGTTATGTAACCTCCCACATACCACCAAAAATATAATGACATGTACCATCCATATAGAATAGTATTACCTAAAAATATATCAAAAATCATACCATTATCCATCAAACAAACTTGGGTCCATTACCCAAACCTCGGTTCTCCAACTTCTCATGGGCATAACTCTCTAACTGTGAGGAGTTATGTGACGTTCCACATACCACTGGAAATGGAATGAAAAGAAATATCCTTCTAGGATAGTTTTAATGACAAATTCACTGACCTTCATCTCATTATTCCACAAATAAGCATGGGTTCTCTAACCATACTTCTAGGATAACTCAATCTGCAAAGCGTCTTTGTGTGAGGGCTTTCACCATAAGGGGAACACTTTGGAGTTCATCCATTTATACTTATTATCAACCATGAAAAGACAATAACGAGTAATCTTTACATCAAACAATATTGGGTCCATTACCCAAACTTTTTGCTACAGGGATTTGTTCAAGGGTTGACATCAATGACAACCAACCTTAATCAACAAGTTAAATCAAAAGAATATCTAGAAGGAAGCCAATAAGAACAACATGCTAGTTCTGGATTCATGGAACCAAGTATAGAGAAACTCATTTGTATATGCAAATTTTTCTTTCACTACAATGTAGAAGTAGATTCCTACATCTTAAAGAAGAGGGGTACATACTAAATTCTTCCATACCAAGACCCAATTTAATAAGACAAAGGTGGATCCTCTATTTGATTCTAATTCATAGACCAAACTCATAGTAGAGGATTTTATTAAGTAAGCTTGGATTGGAAGTTAAAGGCCATCTTTGTCCATACCTATTGGTATGGGTAACTAAGGATGTATATCTCAGTGTCACTAAACATTGTAAGATCAACTTTGTTATAAGTGAAAACAACATTGATGAAGTGGAGGTGAAAATAGTACCACTTGATGTGTGTGGTGTAACATTCAGAATCCAATAAATGTACTTGAGGGATGTGATCTCTAAGAGGATATAAAACCAAAATTGCCCAATCAAGGATGGGAATTCCTTCCTCATCAATGCACATAAAGGTAAATATAACATTTGTTTGGTATGTGATAATTAGGTTATGAAACTAATTATCTCAAGTAGGAAGTTTGTAGCTCTTTTCTTGTGACTCATAATGGATCATTATAGAATTTTCATTTTTTTTGGTACTTTATGGGTGGAATAAATCAAAGCTATTGGCTAGTATGGCCAATTTTAGGGGTAGGTCCCTCTTTTGTGATTTGGGTTCCGAAACCTTCTAGAGCTCATTTCACACCTTAAACAACCATTTATGTGGTCAAACGTTTTTGAATTTTTTTTTGAACCCGCCAATGTTATTCTACACAATGATATCTTTCCATTGACATGAAAAACTCTTCAATCCGAGTTTGTATGTGGATGTTATGCCTCCCACAGGTTGACCTAACCTATTGACATCCATGGTATTGAGTGGATGCCATGCCAACTTCCACTACTCACTGATACAGACCTAGTAATTTGTGGACATTCAAGAATATTCTAGAGACTCCAAAACCCTAACCCTAATTGGGAGTTAATGCATGAAAAAATCCCAAACCTAACCCTAGATTACCATCATGCTGTGTTAAATATTAGATCATTAGTAAAGGGTTCCATTCTTATTGTATTGTTTATTGTTCCATAGTTGAGAAACACATCTAGGAGTGGGATATTGAAGCATAACAAATGAAGTATAAGATCATGTAGGAACCATATTGAACACATTGTCCATAAAAAATCCATAGTTAGTGGCCCTTTCTTTGTATTTCTATTTAATAACTAAGAAGAAAAGAGAAAAGAATAACACTCACCTTCTAGCTGAGTTTTTCTCGTATTGGGTTTTCCAAGGTGCATTATCTGTTCAATGTGTTGATGGTGTTTTATTCGCTTACCTTTTTTCATTCTATTTTTGATTGTTTCAATATTTTCATTCATTAAGCTGTGAATATTAAATATTAATTTTAAGTAAACTACTACATCATAATAGATTACAGGAACTTGTAAGATCCATTGAGATGAATTGTGCTAATGGTATATCCAGGATAATTTAAAAATCATATTCCATCTAGTTGTTTTATACTTCTTTTGAAAAAAAGTATTTGTTTTATAACTCTTCCTGAGCTTATGATGTTGTTGATAGGTATGATTGAGATATCAATAAAGTAAGGAAGAGTGCCCAATGGCAATCCCCAATTAGGCTTACTCTAGTTTGGGACATCACTTCCGACCAATATCAGTCCTAGTTTCCATCCAAAATATTTTCAATTATGAATATGAGAACATAATGTTCTCAGATGAGTTTAAATATGCTTTGAAACCAATTAAGTACAACTAACTAAATTATTCTATCCTAACACTATGTTATCATATCCTGATCAGTATAAAAACTAATGATACGAGAATGGTAAGGTGTGGTATTATCAATGACATAAATAGTTCATATCTTTTAGCAATAGATTAAAATGATAATGTTACATATAGCATCAAAAATAGTTTCATACTAAACTATAAACATTATTGTTGTACTCATATGGAGATCAAGAAAGCATAAGAATTTTAAACATCTATGCAGAAATAGTTCATACAACAACATTCAATAATGCTTCAAAGTAAGCATATGCAAAGAACAATATGTTGGACAGTTGATTGTCATTGATGTCAACCATTGGAGAGTGATCTTGGAGATTGATGTCAACCATTAAAGATAGATGTCAACTCTTGGAGAAGTCCAGAAGCCCCAGAGATGTGGACGATATTGTTGGACAATTAGTTTTTCTAGTTGGTTTGGAAAGTTGGTTGGATTGATGTAATGGGTATAATAGGAGAAATTTCCAAAGTGGTCCCCGTATGATGTAGATATAAGCATGGACCTCATGGGAATACACTTTGAAGAAGTCTACAAAACCCCCCTAGATGTGGTTATGGGACCCGATGTTGATTGAGGAATAATGACATGAAGGACAATGTGAATGTAGGCAATACCCTCACAAATGTATAGTACATGTCATGTAGTTTTCGGTGATATGTGGTATGCCACATGGATCCTCACAGTTAGGGAGATATATCCTTGTGAAGTTGGAAGCCTCAAGGAAGGGTTAAGAATCCCTAGTTGGTTACAAGTCACATAGTCAAAGGGGTAAAGTTGTTATAACAAGAAAACCCTACAAGCCCTAAAATAAGGAAAGGAGTTAGTTAGAACAAGTATATAATAACCTCATGGAGTCATTCATTTTTTCACTCACATACTTATTCATTTATTATCTATTGTGATCTATTGATCTTTTGGTGAGGTTGTAGCATTATTTTCTGAAGTATCAAAGGAGGGTCGATGAAGAAAATATCAGAGTTTAAGAAAAACCCTAGTTTCTAAGGTCTATGTGGGCTACAGTGGAGGTGGTAATGTACATACGCGGGTTGTAGTAGAGGAGGTAGTGTACATACATAGGATGTAGAAGAGGAGGTAGCGTACATGTGAGAAACCCATGAAAAATTAAGTAGATGTTGTTGCCAGGTCCTTGAAGTTTGAAGCAACTTCCCAGGTCAACATTCTAAAGGTTCAGATCATGTACAAAAGTTTTGGTATGGTTACACGGTTTTTTTTATTCTTAGATATGCTTATGATATGGTGAATTCTTGAGGTGTTCTTGATATGGTTGGTCCTGTACTTGGATATGGTATATGCTAGTTGGTTGGTTGAGTGAGAAACATTCTTATGTATGGTACAATTATGATATGGTTGATGGATATCTATGTTGTATGATGATGTATGGATGAGGGACATGCATAGGTTGTTGGATATGGTTCATTGATGACCTGCTTCATATGGAACAAGTTGGATGCAATGACATGTTATAGGTGGATGTGACAGAGGAAACGAAGATCCAAAGGGACGAAAGTTTCAGAGTTGCAGAAAATTAGTAATCCTAGTTTTTTGAGGTTGTATGTGGTCTACAGAAAGACAAGTAGCATACATACGCAGGATAAAAGAGAACAGGGTACGCACATACACATGTTGCATCATATACATGTCGCAGACCTGTAGAAAATATTTGACATACTATTTTCTGTCTACAAGATGGATCTTGTACTCGAGGGTTGGAATCCTCACATCTCAGTTGGTGCTGATATTTGCAAGATGGTTCTTGTATTTGAGAGTTGGTAATCTCTTGGAGTTGATTCTCTTTTCAGCTGGTGTTGATAAACCTCTGATATTGTAGTCTTCATGAAACAACATAATACAAAATATTACACATATATTTGGTGTTCTTTGTGTTCATTATGGTGATGGTTTATAGTTCTTTATTATTTATGAATGTTGTTGATATATGTGAGTAGCTAATTGTGAATGAATAATAATGTGTGAAGTGGTTGCTAATTAAAGGAAGGAAGAATTGAAAAATATCACTACACTAATTCACCCCCCCTCTTAGTGATTTCATTGATTGTGAAGCAATAGTAGATCTTGAAGGATAACTTGTCAGTTCCTTGGAAGAGATTGATAGACTCAGAGAAAAGAAAAGAAAACAAAAACAATTACTACTCAGGTATGAGAAAACATGCAATGAACCATCTGAAGAAATTTCTCTATTGAAGGTTAAGTTAGAAGAAGCTAAGAAGATTGAATACATCCTCAAACAACAATTGAAGGAAGTCGAAACAAAAGGTGAAAAATTGGAAGCTGAAGTAGTGACAGTCAGAAAAGATCTAGAGAGATTGCAGGCCTTATATCATCAGAATCTGACAAGTATTAAAGCCTCAGAAGGATTTGCCTCCATTCTGAATCAACAAAGGAATTCAAATTTGAAAATTGGTTTGGTTTATGAAGATGGATCAAGTAGTCATCCACCAAGCAACAAATAATCCATCAATTTTTTCAAATATGGAACCATTGACAACAAAAAACCTACAAAAACAAAGGAAAAGAATCAGCCCCCAAGGAGGAGTGTAGGAAAAGCTACCATAACTGAATCTGTAGAACAAATAAATAATACACCCTCTGCTCAAGGAAATCATCAACATGGAAGAAATCAACCTACTCAAAGAAGACAACCATTTTTAGGTACAAATATTTTTTCAGTGGATATTGTTTTAACTGCTCCAACTTTGGCCACAAAGCTGTAAATTGTTCTTTAAGATTTAGACATGAGAAATCAAGATAACCAAGGAATAAATATCTGCCACAACAAATAATGAGGCAGCCAAGTAACAAACAACCATAGACTAAAAATCATGTGATGACTGGGAAAAGGACGCAGATTACACATAACAATCGTTATGATCCTTTATTCACTGAACCAGAATGTTACATCTTCCATAATTATGGACATAAGATGTAGACTGTCGCTTAAAAAACTATAATCCAGATTCAAATCATAGAGATGAAAACATCAAGGTTTGGAAGAAGAATGAAGATAACAAGTGTGGATTAGTGTTGTCAGCTCAAAGACAAAAAGACACCTAGTATATTGACAATAGATGCTCTATTCATATGACAGGTGACAAAAGTAAGTTCCTATTACTCAAAGAAAATAAATTAGGGAGTGTGACCTTTGGAAATGATGCTCCAGGAAAGATCAGAGGTAAAGGTATAGTAATCTTAAGTAATGGAAGAAGCAAAGCTCAAGATGTATTATTTGTTGATGGTTTAAAGAATAATATTCTTAGTGTCATTCAGATATGTGACAGAGGATGTGAAGTCACTTTCACTGCCAAGAATTGTAAAATAAAGAGAGTAAACATAGGAGAGATGATTGCAAAAGGGATTAGAACTGAAAAAAATGTATATTTTCTAAAGGAAGATAAGGATAAATGTCATTTAAGCAAATTTGATGAAAGTTGGTTATGGCACAGAAGGATTAGACACCTGAATTTTGATCATATTGTAAAATTGAATAATGAAGGTGCTGTGAAAGACCTTCCAATAATATCTAATCCTAATAACTTTGTATGTGAATACTTCCAAATGGGGAAGCTGACTTGTGCTCAATTCAAATCGAAGAGTTTCACATCTTCATAGAAACCAATTCAAATTGTTCATATGGATCTGTGTGGACCATCACAAATGGAAGGAACTAGAGGAGAATGTTAATTAATGCTAGTCATTGATGACTTGTCTAGACTTACATGGGTTGCCTTTCTGAGAGAAAATATGACGTGTTTGAGAAGTCCAAAAAGTTTAAGGCATTAGCTGAGAATCAGACAGGAAGGAAGTTAAAGGAAATTCACTTAGACATGGGAAGATAATTTATGTCAAGAGATTTCAAAGAATTCTGTGACAGACATGGACTTAAAAGAAAATATACTATTCCAGGTACTCCTCAACAAAATGGAGTTTTAGAACACAAAAATAGATTAGTTCAGCATATGGCAAGGGCTATGATGAGTGAAAGGGACATTTCAAAAACCTTTCGGGCGGAGGCTATTCACACGGCCGTTCATATTCTAAACAAAGCGCATCTAAGGCCGAACAGTGATAAAACTCCATATGAGTTGTGGTTTGGTCGAGCTGCATCAATCAATCACTTCAAAGTATTTGGAAGTAAATGCTACATCAAGAATAATTATGATCATCTGGGAAAATTCGATAGTAGAGATGATGAGGTATCTTCTTAGGATATGAAACAAACAATAAAGGATAAAAATGCTTTAACAAAAGAATGCATAAATTAGTAGACTGTATTGATGTTTGAATTGATGAAGAAGCTCCTATAAAATATCAACAGAGAATAAGCACTAAGCCATATGAAAAAGATGATGAGAATAATGAAGATAAAGAACAACAAATCTCAGAGTCACAAGAAGATGATGAATTAGGTGGAGAAGAGATACCCAGTCAAGAAGATTCAAGACAACAATCAACATCAAATCCTTCCTCCAAAATTACTCAAAAGAATCATCTTGAAAGTCAGATAATTGGTGAGAAAGACAAAGGTGTACAAACCAGGAGAAGGATAATCAAAGACACTGAGAAATCACATATAGCCTTCATATCCATGGTGGAACCTAAGAACTTTAATGAAGCCAATAAAGACGTAAATTGGTTAGAATCAATGAATAAAGAACTGGACCAAATTGAAAAGAATGATACTTGGGAACTCGTTCCTAGGGAAACAAATAAAAATTTGATAGGATCCAAATGGTTCTACAAAAACAAGATGAATGAGCAAGGAAATATTGTAAGAAATAAGGCTATATTGGTCTGCAAAGGATATGCTCAAATACAAGGACTGGATTTTGATGAAACCTTTGTGCCCATAGCAATATTATAAGCTATTAGAATGTTTATTGCCTATGCTTGTCATAAAAACTTTAAAGTCTATCAAATGGATGTCAAGTCAACATTTCTAAATGGAGATCTAAAAGAAGAAGTCTATATGGAACAACCAGAGGGTTTCCAACTGTTAGATAACCCTGACCTTGTCTGCAAGCTGAAGAAAGCCTTGTATGGGTTGAAACAAGCTCCTCGTGCCTGGTATTAGAGACTGGATAAGTATCTTCAAGACAAAGGGTTCAAGAGAGGAACAATTGACAACAATCTATATATCAACACAAAGGGTAATGATTTTCTCATTATGTTGGTATATATAAATGAAATAATCTTCGAAAGCAATAATGCTTCATTGGTACAATGGTTTGCTTCTGCCATGTAGTCTAAATTTGAAATGTCTATGATAGAGGATCTGTCTTTTTTTCTTGGTCTGCAAATTACTCAGAGTTCTAAAGGAATATTTCTTTCTCAGGAGAAATATCTAAGAGAAATGTTGAAAAGGTTTAAAATGGAAGATTCTACACCTATGAGCACACGTATGGTCACTGGATGCAAGTTAAGAAAGGATGATGACTCACTTGATGTTGATCAGAGTTCATATAGGTCTATGATAGGCATCCTATTGTACATCATAATCTCTCGTCTAGACATAATGAATGTTGTTGGAATGGTAGAAAGGTATCAGGTTGCACCTAAACAAATCATTTGGTAGCTATCAAAAGAATATTCAGATACTTGAAAGGAACAATGAAGTATTGCCTATGGTATCCTAGGAATCAAATCTTTCAACTTTCAGTCTATTAAGATGTTGATTGGGTTAACTGCGTGGATGAAAGGAAAAGCATGAGTGGAGGTGCATTCTTCTTAGGAGATTCTCTTATATCATGGTTGTGAAAGAAGCAAGGTTCCATTTCCTTATCAACTATAGAAGCTGAATACATTATAGCTACCACTTGTTGTACCCAAGTATTGTGGATGATTCAGACCCTTGCAGAATTGGAGGTAAAATATACTGCACCGATCCCAATTCATTGTGATAATACTAGTGTGATTAGTGTGTCAAAGAATCTTGTATCTCACTCCAAGACCGAGCATATATGCATCAAGTATCACTTCTTGAGGGAAAAGGTGGCCAACATTGTTGTTTCTTTGCATTATATTCCTTCCAAAGATTAGATTGCTGATATCTTCACTAAACTGCTTGCAAAATCTCAGTTTGAGTATCTACGCCAGAAGTTGGGCGTGACCCCATTATCAAGCTAAATAGTCTATATGATCAGGGGGAGAGTGCTCCTAGTATATATGATTAGGGGGAGCATAGAGTCACTCTCTATTTTATTTGACATTGATGTCAAAGGGGGAGAAAAATGTGTTTTCTGGATGCTATAGTTGGAGGTCTAAGCACAATAATGTAGCCTATTAGGGTTGCCATCAATGCCAAAGGCGGAGATTCTTGGCATGTTTAAATTAAGAGTGTGCTTGTCATTGATGGAAAGAATTGAAGGTGGAGCATAACACGAGAAATCTTAGGAGGAAGAACGACAATGGTCATTGGATCACCAATCCCGAATACCCGACAACCGTTGGATCATTCTAAGTGGAAGGATAGGATAAGATAGAATAGCAACACCATATATAGATAGAGCCATCAATCTAAGAAGATGATCGATGAACGATATTTTTTTTAGGTCAAAATTTACGAGGAGGTTACGGTTCAGGGAATCTCACTTCAGAAGAATTGGCAACTTGAAAGTCGAATTACCCGAAGCCTGAAATATGAAATGAATAAGGACCATCAGATCTAGACAAAATGCGATGATCGTTAGATCAACGTATAGTGAACAGAGGAAGTTCATAGGAGAAGTATATATGTGATTCGTTGGATCTAAGCATCAAGGATCAGCAGTCGTTGGATCCAGAGATAAATGCACGAAGGTTAAGCCCTTGGATGAGCATAGGAGAGTGGACTTGTCAAAGTCCCGAAGTCCTGAAGTAAGCAGGGACTATGCATCGTCAAGACTGATAGGTGGCACACGATCTACAACTCTGGAGCAAATCACTTCGGGAGTTTATGGCTGGAAAGGAAAGGAAAAGTCCTAAAGTCCTGAAGGACAAAGGTCTGAAGTCGCTCTCAGTCGTCAATCTAAGATACATTTTGGGAGTTAGGACAACTATTATATCTAGGAGAAGAACATGTGTCACATGAGGAGATCCACGTCAACAAATTTAGGTCAGCAAGGACACATGTTGCAATCAGATAATGACTAGTGTCAAGTTGAATCAACATTTAAGGTATGTGCAAATCACGAATCTGAGTGACACTCGACAACTACTCAGGTCATGCCACATCATCAAGTGAAGTAATCAAGTTACGTCACTATGGGAGCTTTACTTCGAGAGTTTTACCACTAGCGATTAGACTAAAGTTCCGAACTCCCAAACATCGAAGACTCTAAGAAGACATAAGGCCAGGAGGGGTACGAGTCAGAAGATTATGCATTAGGGTGGAAATACTCTGGGAAAATGCAAAGGAGAAAGGTTTGAAATTGACGAAGCCCGAACAACTGAAGCAGATGGAAGTCATCGATCTACGAGAGGATAGGTGTCACTAGATCGTAAGATCTGGGTAAAATGCTTGAAGGAAAGACGAGCGAGGAGAAACTGAAATATGAGAATGCCGAAGGGAGAATTTCCAGAGTGGAGGATAGCCGTTGGATTAAAGAGGATAGATCTGATCAAATATTCCATTTAAGAAGATATCCAGTCAGAAGAAATGAGAAGTTGAGATTTGAAATCTCTAGAGTCCGGAGACCTGAAGGAGATCTTAACCATTAATCCAAGAGGGACACGTGTCAGTGGATTGTCAACTCTGGAAGATTGACGTATGAAGGAAAGTAGGGTTTGAGAGTTGAAACACCTGAAGCCCAGATCATAAAATCAATCACAGTCATTGAATTGTAGAACTTGAAAGGATAGATCTGAATCGTCAGTTTAGGAGCACCATCAAGATCATGATATCGAAAATCCCATCACATTGTGGGGATTGAAGGTACATGAACATTAATGAGTTGAGGGTGGGATGAAATCGAAACCATGGTTTTTGAGAAAGGACATGTGGAGGCTTGAGGTAAATTGAAGGGCGAAACACAATTTGTTTTAAACCACCTTTGGACGCATCCACAATCGCGTGGTCACATGAGTTCATCACCCAAGGTCATATCGAGAATGGAGCTAGTGCTCTCTAGGCATTCGTTAATATTTCAGGAGCTTGGAAGTTAAGAAATTCAGGGTTGTCTCACATCCAAATACCTGAAATGTGAAGTCCCTAAGTGCTTAGCCCCAGGTCACAGCCATCGGTCATGTGGAGAGAGAAAATAGAGGAAGGATCTAGTGTCGCTAACCTCCACTTCGGATATCGGGAGTTGGGAGAATCGATATGTCTCATACCAATATTCTCGAAGTCACGAGTCATGAAGAGCCTATTGGTTAGGCATATGGTCACCACCGATGGTCACGTGAAGGAAGGGGCTTAGAATCCAAAGAAGCCAAAAGTGACTGGCTATAACTGACATAGAAGATGAAGAGTTGCGACTGTCAGAGAAGCCAAAGAATATTTGGATAATGACCAATGATGATGAACAGAATCAGGATAACTGCTAGAGAAGACGAAGAGTTCGAATGATGATGAAATAGAGGACTCAGTGTGAGAAAGACATGCAGAACAAAGAAGATAGTGAGTTTTTCCAAAAGTGATGGATGTGGGTAGGATGATATAGAGTGCATAACCGGAAGGGGAGATCCATGGTGTGGTGAAGAGCATGCAAAGGCAGCACAGAGCATAAAAGGTAGAAGAGAAGTTGAACAATAGGTGGTGCTGAAAACAGAAGGAAGCAAAGCAGAGCATAGAAGAAAAATGATGAAAAATCATAACAAAGCATAGAAGATAAAGAAGGTAGAGGAGACATGGAGCTGTAACAAACCATACAAGAGACAGAGTAAGTAAGTAAAGTTTTGTAAGTTTCAATGAAGGTGGTAGGGTGGTGCTAGGGAGGATTTCAGTCCTCTAGATTCTAGTCGGTGCTAGAAGATATTATGGGAGTTGGTGCTTCCATCTAGTGGGTGCTAGAGAAACCTAGGAGTTGGTGCTTCCATCTAGTTGGTTCTAGAGAATTTTGAGAGTTTGTGATCTCTACAAGTTGTAGATTTCTATCAGAGGTTGTAGCCTCATATTTGAGTTGGATCTCTAAGAATGTGATGTACATGAAAGTTGGAGCTTGATTGACATCCTAAGAAGAAGAGGTTTTCACCCTTATGGGTTTCCTCATGAAAATATGTGTCCCTGTGTATTCTGTGTGATTGATCAAATATTGTATATCTATGAATGTTAAGTTATCAGAAACACATTAAAAAATAATATAGAAAGAATAAAAAAATAACAAGAAAAGTTTCAAGCTTAGATACATAACTGATTCACCCCTCCGTCTCAGTTATATTTCCAACATATGTATGTTGTAGATACATGATAGATTTTATTTTCAGTAGGAAGACATATTTCTCTATCTTTATTGAGTTCAAGGTATCGTTCTGGGTTCTTAGGCTATGCAAGGAGTGCACAACAGAACATTGGAGGTTCTGTTGCCAGCACAAGGAGTGTGCATCTGAACTCTGTGTAGTCAGAAATGAACATGCCAGGAGGGTGCACCAGAGCGATCACAAACTCGAGAGGAACCTCAAGGTTGCTGAATACTTTGGAGGAGAGATAGTGCAGAGGAAGAACAGGGAAACATAATAGCCAAAGATTTTGTAGAGCTCTGCCAGGAGGGCATCGAGTGAGTGCAAGGAGTGCACAAAGGAACTGTATTTCGAGTTCAGAGAGAAGAGAAGTGTCAAGGAAAAGACACTCATAGAGTTGTTGAATACTATGGAGGAAGACCTGTGCAAGGAGTGCACCAGGACAATGCTCAAAAGAAGTGTTGAAAAGATAAACATTTTAAGGCTAGTCAAAGTGAAAGGAATACGCATAGAGGAGAACTAGTTTTAAGTTCGAAAACTCAGGAGGTTAAGCACAAAGTGTGCCAGGAGGGCACTAGAAAGTCTTTTTATAGCCGCAAAAGGATAAAATCCCTTGGGAGACTAAGTAAATTCGAGAACCTCATGAGGGACAACACAAAGTTTGCATGTAGAGCGCAAGTTTGCATCAGGGCCGAGGGTTAATTTCATTGCCAAAGCTCAGTAGAGATAGCGTTTCCAGAAATGAAGATGAAACCCAAAGTCATAGGGCTCGCAAGAGGTAGATCGAAGGTCAAGACCTTTGAAATGTTTTGGAATTCTTCCAAGTTTTGGGATAAGCGCAAGATCAGGAGGAGGAGAGAAAGTGATTGTTGGATCGAGCGCTGTGAAGGATTTGGACCATCAAATTAGACTCCAGACAGGAGGAGTGCACACAGGGGGAGATTAGATATCGTTCATCAGATCTATGCACGAGGGACCAAAAACCGTTGGATATAGGTAAGGTTAATGCACATTAACCATTTTAAGTGCATAGGACAGTGAATATCCAAGGAGCTAAGAGCCGCAACAATCCTATCCATTGGAGCTGAGCAGGACACGTGGTGAAGGATGAACGTTTCATTGATTCACATATTGGAGAAGCCCGATGTAAGGGTTGTGAGAAATTGCAAAGTCCGAGTTCACAATTTGATCACAATCGTCGATCAAAGGGAGAACATGGACCGTTGATTTTCCAAGGAGATATCAGGGATTAGGAGAAGGGAGGTGAGTAGTCCTCTAACTTCGTGAAATGCGAAGTCCTAATTTTCGAAGGAAGATCTGGATTGTTGGATCATGGGGAGTTAGGGTCATTGATCTGACATCGGGAGTTCAAATTTTGGGAATCAAAGGAAGGGAGATGGACTAGTTTCCAACTTCGTGAAACGTGAAGTCTCATATTGTTCGGAAGATTTGGCCCTAGATCATAGTGAGGGGTCATATGGATGAAATTTAAGGGAGTAGCTAGCTAGAACTAGGGTCTAGCTTGAAAAATTAGAACTTGGGAGTGTGGAAGTTCGGAACCCGATAGAGTCGGGGTTCGTTCATATGAAAATACCTGACACACAAAGTCTCGAAGTGCCTTTTGGATAGGCCTGTGGTCACAGTCGGTGTTCATGTGGAAGGGGAGCTTGCGCTCAATGCTAGTTTGCATGGGGCAGAGTTCATAAGGACCTATGGAGTTTTCTATAGAGGTTCCAGAAGGGACTTGAAGAGCTGCTCCAGCTTGATATTTGAGAAGATCTAGTGACCTAGAGGTGGGCAGACCCTGCTGAGGTGGGGGAACTGCATCAAAAACACTTGTGAATCTTTTACTTAGCCAAAACTTCTTAAAATGATGGTAATTTGCAGAATAAGTGAGATAAAACAACAAAAAATAAAAGAACTCAATAAAAAAATATTTGATGACGGATTTCACCTCTCCTAGGCTACATCTCTAAGTGCCCTTTAATAGTGAGATTGTTCTTCATTAATTTCATATGTCAAAAATTACAATGAAAATGGACTTACACAACCAATATTGAATTCACTCTTCAAGTTTGCTTCTCAAACCTAGAAACAAAGGTTACTATTGAATTCCTCTCAAAATTATGAGAAAAATGAGTATAAACTTGACCATATTCTGAACTAGCTCAATATGACCCTCTTTACACACCAAATGATGCACTATAGCTCTTATATATGGAAATTTGAACTAATATTTTCATAGACATTATCTTAGCACAAAAATAACATCACCATCATGCTCCTCTAAAAAAATTAGAAAAATGAATATAAGAAAGGCTATGTTTGGACATGGTGCTCAATGGCACACAAACAAAGAGAACACCGTCATCGTTGCACTCATTGGCACACATCCCAATGCACTATCCATATCTTGCATGAAAATATATGCACTCTTCTATTTGCATCAGGATTCGTGCTCAGTCTAAATAGGGCGTGGACCCAACCATGGTCTGAACCTTTAGTTAACCATGTCATCAAGGTTAAAACTATCCCCGTGGGAATCTCCACAACATTTGGCATCGTTGGAACATTGGTTAAGGCTTGGGTATGTGTTGTAGTAGTTCATGGGTTCGACCCTCGCGGACCTCTTCCCCCTTTGGCACTTTGCTATAATGTTATATATTATGTATAACATATAGTTTGGACTACCTATGGATTTTTGGGTTTAACATTCAATACATATAACCACATGATCAAGGGTTATTCCCTCGGTCCTTTATTCCCACCATTTAAACTTAATCCAAACCCTAAATAGTAATGAAACCATATGTGGTTAAGTAAGTACATGTTGTGGGTGTAATGGTAAGTTGTTGGAATGTTGGGCAAGAGACCCGGGTTCAATCTTCTAGGATCTAAAAAAAAATTATTTGACCTTAGCCATATTAGGTCAATGGGAGACTTCCATGTGGTGGTCTCTCATTGGTCCACCTATGCCACATTTTGAGATCTGATTGGTTCACCTGCACTGTACAATTTTCATGTCACCTTGCCAATTCAATATGCCAGGTCTTCAACTTCCTGCCATGTGGAATCATGTGGGGTTTCCATGTCAACATCATAGAATCTGTATGGATGTGTATGAATGTTCCACGTGTCACCCTTCTAGTGGTGCCCGATGGCATCCCCTTTGACTTTTTGACTTGTTTGACCAAAACTTTGAGGAGCCATAACTTTCTCATACAAACTTCATTTGAGACGATTTTTGCACCGTTGGAAAGATTTGTTGAGCTTAACGCAATGAGTTCATTTTAAAGAGAATTTAATATAATAAATTTTTGGTCATTTCTATATCCTCTTGGACTTCTATGAGTGTTTCGGATCCCCTTGGATCACCCAAGAACCTAGATGTACTCCTCAAGTATTCGGGTAGTCTCCATAGTGATTTAATGATGGAAGTGATTCTTTTTAAATATAGGACCATTGATTAGGCCTATGTGCAAGCATAGTGTCGAGAGATGGATGAAAATAAAGGGTCATTAGATAAACTTTGAGGCATAAAATGGACATCCTAAGGAAAACAATTAAACAATAGTTAAAATTATAAAATAGGAGTTATGAATTTTCAAAGGGAAAGAATGAAAATCTATTTTTTAATCACATTTTTTACTGATCTCCTTACAATTTTACTCTAATTTCAAGTGTAGGAACTCATTGGATGTAGAATTAAATTCCACATCCAACAAGGAGACAGGTCAAAAATACAATTAAAAAAATAGTTTTCTTTCTTTCCCCTTGAAAATTCATAACTCTTATTTTATTATTTTAGATTTTATTTCATCATTTTCCTTAGGAGTACCATTTTAGATCCCAAATTTTCTATAATTGGATGTGGAATTTGATTTTGTATCCAACAACTTCTTACACTTAATTTTAGTAAACCTTTAAGGAGATAAGTTAAAAGTATGATTTTTCTTTCTTTCGCTCCAAAATTGGTTATCCTTATATTTGACATCATCATCTTGAATCATACTTGTTTGTTTAAAGTTGATGTTGATAGAACATTTTTGTTTGGATGCCCATTTAGGGCTTCAAAATTTCTCTAGTGAACCAAATGGTTCCAAGTAGAAAGACCACCAAGGCACTTCCAAGGAGGGAAAATAGAAGCACAAAGGAAAAATAAGAAGACAACAACCATTACACATTAGTGCAAGGATCTAAGGAACCACTATAACCATTGTAATATCTATGGTTATACTAAATATAAAAGTTGGAAGGTACATCCAAAGTTATGTTGGATTACTGAGAGGGGGGTGAATCAGTAATAACATAATTATAATCATTTTTCTTCAAATAATACAAGTGTTATATCAATGTAGAATTATTATCCAATAATGAGCAATAAGAAATGAACAATCACACACATACACAATACACCAGTGTTTTATGTGGAAACCCAAATCGGGAGAAAACCACATAATGATTTTTCTTATATGTCTTGAAGAATTACATTCATTGGAAGCACCAACTTCCTCTGTTTTCTAACTACAACTGGAAGAAGGCTCCACCCCCCTAGTTTGTCGGGCTACAACCTGAGGGAAGATCCAACTCCCCAATTCTCTAGATACAACCAAAAGGAGGCTACAACCCCCTATGTTCTCCGGCTACAACCGGAAGGTGGCTACAACCACTTGTCCTTGCCACGTCGAACCGCCCTGAAGTAAAAGTAGAATGATGGAACCATTGTCACACTATCACTGTGAGATATACTATTGTAAACTTGTACCAATAAAATTGAACTGTGCATAAACCATGCATCAACCTGTACCTCAACCTGTAATCAACTTGTACCATAAACAAGTGCATCAACCATGCACCAACCTATACCATAAACAAGTGCATCAACCATGCACCAAGTTGTACCAAACAATATGTAATCAAACTGTACCATAAACAAGTGAAACCAACCATGTACCAAGTATGTACCAATTATGTGTCAACTACCCATCCACTATGACTCATCAATATGTACCAACATCATCAACTATACACGTCATGTATGTGCCAACTCATCAACTAGTTGTCTCAACCATGTACCCAAATTGTACCTCAACCAAAATACCTCATCAATTTCATCATCCAAATAAGATTTATAACTTTGTAATAGACCTGGTGTATCTGATCACATACCTCCAAACCTTCCTTAACTTTAAACAACAAGAGACTAACATCTACATCAAACTTTTCTTTAGTCTCACATGACTAGTTTTGGATTAGTCAACAACCCTAACTTGGAATAATCATAACTTTGTACCTGTAATGAATAAAGATATGAAACTGATACACAATGTTATTTAGTGTGTTTTATTCAATTCCTCTAGGTTTCACTACTTGGAACCTCTCAGAAAAGTAGTTATAGGAAAAATGACATACCTTGCTGAATTCTAGATTATTCTAGAGAGCGACCTCATAGAGCGTTCCCCACACATAATATTTGTTGAAATTATATGAAAATGTTACAAAACATACTAAAGAATGTACTATAACCAACCCATTTTGTATTACTAAATTTGTATCTTTTATGAAGAAGTTATGATGTTTTTACCCGAAACAACTGTTTTTGACTAGTTTCAGGACTAGCCACAAATTACCCTATTTTCCACGAAGTGTAAATCCAAAAATAAAACGACCCACAAGATGATTTTTTTACTGCAAATACTTGAATATGTTTCTTCAATGGCATATAAAATTCAAGGTCTTAATCATTATATAAAAAAATTTATTGCGAAAATGGTGAGATGACCTGTAAATAACATACCTTAGAAACCATCATCAAAAGAATTTATCCTTCCTTGAATTCCGGCCTTCTTTTCTTCACCTTCTCTCAGAAATTTGTCTTAGACACCCTTTGTTTACCTCAAACACCTATAGGTATTCAATATTCTCAAGTGTATCTAAAATGAGAGAGCCTTGCCTCTTATTTATACTCTCCAAGTAGCTTCCTTAAAAACATCTTCTAGGTCACTTTGCACACTTTCCTTATTTTAGGGTTGACCCACTTCTAATTTCTCCATTAAATTTATTATTTAAATAATTTATTTTTTATTCACTTTGAATTATAGTACACTCATCAATTCAATTTATTATTTACCTTCTAAAATATCTTAAACTACTTTGACTACTTTGACCTTTTGGGGCTTCTAGATGACATAAGAGGATCCTCCAACTTCGTAAGGCCATAATTCTCAAACCGTGAGGAGTTATGTGACCTCCCACATACCACCAAAAATAGAATGACATGTACCATCCATATAGAATATTATTACCTAAAAATATATCAAAAATCATACCATTATCCATCAAACAAACTTGGGTCCATTACCCAAACCTGGGTTCTCCAACTTCTCATGGCCATAACTCTCTAACTGTGAGGAGTTATGTGATATTCCACATACCACCAGAAATGGCATGAAAAGAACTATCCATATAGGATAGTTTTAATGAAAAATTCACTGAACTTCATCTCATTATTCCACAAATAAGCATGAGTTCTCTAACCATACTTCTAGGATAACTCAATCCACAAAGCGTCTTCCCGTGAGGCATTTCACCATAAGGGGATCACTTTGGAGTTCATTCATTTATACTTATTATCAACCATGACAAGACAATAATGATTCATCTTTACATCAGACAATCTTGGGTCCATTACCCAACCTTTGTGCTACAAGGCTTTCTTCAAGGGTTGACATCAATGACAACCAACCTTAATCAACAATCTCTCCCTTTGGCATTGATGGAAACAGTCCGATGCAATATTGAAATCATACCACTCATGCTCCCCCTGGAACCATGCATCTATCCTCTACATTTGATAAATATGCTCCCTTTGTAACCATGCCTCTATCCTCTGCATTTGATAAATCTCTCCCCCTTTGTCATCAATGTCAAAGGTATCTTTCTATTCGGGGATGCTCCCCCTGACTGAACTATCTTCTTATGGTGCTTCCTCGTGTACATATAAGACACATAAGATAAGAATTAAAAATAATTCATTTTGGAGTAGAAATAACTCTAAGTCTCTAGTGAAGATACTCAAAGGCTTCTCGTGGAAGTGGTTTTGTAAAGATGTCTACCACTTGTTCTTTTGTGCCCACATACTCAACTCTGATGTTCTTTTCTGCAACATGTTCCCTTAAAAAGTGATACTTGATTGGAATATACTTCTTCTTGGAGTACATCACTGGATTCTTTGAGATATTGATGGTGCTTGCATTATCACAATATATTGGGATGGGCTCATTATACTCAACCTGTATATCTGTCAAAGTTTGTTTCATCCAAAGAACCTGTGTACAACATGATGTTGCTGCAATGTACTTTTCCTTGGTTGTAGATAGGGATACTGATGATTGTTTCTTGATTAACCATGATACTAAACACTCACCCAAGTAGAATGCTTCTCCACCGGTGCTTCGTCGGTCATCAATACAACCTACCCAATCTGCATCTATGTAGGAAATAAGTGATAGATCCTTTCCTTTTGGATTCTACAATCCAAACTCTTTTGTTCCTTTGAGATATCTGAAAATCTTCTTCATTGCTAATACAGGTGATTCCTTTGGTGTTGCTTGAAATCATGCCACGTGTCCAACTACCTACATTACATCTAGTCTGGATGCTGTCACATATAGTAGGTTGCTAATCATTGACCTGTATTGCCTCTGATCTGTAGACTTCAAATCATCATCTTTTCTCAATTTAAAAACGGGTTTCCATGGGAGTGATAACTGATTTGCAATCTTCCATACCGAACATTTTTAGCATTCCTCTGATATAATTGGTTTCAAAAATAAAAATTCCTTGGTTGCTTTGAGGTATCTGAAGTCCTAGAAATAAGGATAGTTCTCCAAGCAACGACATTTCAAATTCATTATGCATATCTTTTGCAAATTTCTCACTTAACCTGTCATCATCACTACCAAATATTATATCATCGATATAAACTTCAATTAATAAAATATTACCTTGACTTACCTTGATGTAGAGGTTTTTGCCTGCACTTCCTTTTCTGAACCCTGCATGCTGCAGATACTTATCTAGTCTAGAGTGCCATGCTCTAGGAGCTTGTTTTAGACCATACAAGTCCTTCTTTAATTTACACACATAATCTGCGTTTTCTAACAACTGAAATCCTTCTGGTTGTTAAATGTAGACTTCTTCTTCAAGTTCCCCATTCAAAAAAGATTATTTTACGTCCATTTTATACATTTTAATATTTTTGGAGCATTCATAAGCTAAAAGAAAATAGATTGCTTCTATTCTGGCAACTGGGGAAAATGTCTCTTCAAAGTCAATTCCTTCAACCCGTGCATATCCTTTACATACCAATCTATCTTTGTTCCTTGTAAACTATCCATCTTCATTCAATTTATTCCTAAAAACCCACTTTGTGCCGATCACATTCTTATTCTTTGGTCTTGGAAATAGTTCCCAAGTATGATTTTTCTCTATTTGATCCAATTCTCCATTCATGTCCTTATTCCAAGATTCATCCTTGCTGGTTTATTCAAAACGGTTTGGTTCAATTGAAGATAAGAGTGCTAGGTGTGTTTGTTCTGGTGAATAGATTCTTCTTCTAGTCTCAACTCATGCATCTTTGTTTCCGATAATCTGATCTGAAGGATGATTCTTATGTACTCGTTTACTAGGTGTCTTTGGAGACACTTGCTGAACTTGCTCTTCTGCTTCTGTCGGATTCTCTTCATCTTCCTCTTCTACTTATTTTTCATCTTCTACTTCTTCTTCTAAGGGCCGTTTCATTGATTCATTTTCTTCCTTTGATTCTAGTCTACCTGTTTCATCAATTGTTACGTTGATGCTTTCCACAACTTTGTTTAATCTTAGATTGTAACACTTGTATTCTTTCCTTGTACTTGAGTAACCAACAAGTACTCATTTTTCCACACGAGAGTCAAACTTTCCCATTCCTCCATCTTCTCTTTTGTTATAACATTTGCTTCCAAAAAATCTGAAGTGCTTTACATTTGTTGGTCTTCCTTTCCATAGTTCGTAAGGAGTTTTGTCAGTGTTGTTTATGAGCATTAATCTATTTTGGATGTGAACTGTTGTATGCACTGCCTGTGTCCAAAAAATATCTGTCAATTTTGAATTCATTAACATTGTTCAATCCATTTCCTGTACTGTCCAGTTCTTTCTTTCAACAACTCCATTATGTTGAGGTGTCCTAGCAACATAGAATTTCCTTTTTATTGCATGATTGTTGTAGTAGTCCATAAATTCCTTTGAAGTGAAATCTCCTCCATTATCAGATCTCAACCATTTGATTTTTGAATCCATTTCATTTTCAACCATTTCCTTGTAGATCTTGAAGTTTTCAAAAGCTTCTGACTTATTCTTGAGAAATAAAACTGCAATCATTCTTTTATAATCATCAACTAATAACATGCAGTATTTCTCACCTTTTAAGCCCTTTGTTTTAGTTGGTCCAACTAGACTAGTATGCACAATTTCCAGTGGTCTTGTCATTGAATATTCCTTTGATTTAAACCTGGTCTTTGTTAACTTTCCTTGTTGACAATGCTTGCATAAAGTGTTGGTTGGTTTCGTGATCTTGGGAATTTCTATGACTGCTTTTCTTTTGCTAACTTTGACAAAGTTATAAAAATGTATGTGCCCCATTCTTCTGTTCCATAGCCAACTTTCATCTTCTTTTCCTAGAAAACACTTTTCATTTACAATTTCACTTAACACATATATGTTGCTTGAAGTTCTTGCAGCTATAGCAACCAATTTCCCTGAACCTTCTTTTCTTATCTCACACTTTTGTGAATCGAAAGTAACTTTATGACCTTGGTCACACATTTGAATCACACTTAGAAGATTATGTTTCATATCTTCTACTAGTAGAACATTTTCTTCCTTTTCATTCTTGTTCTCAATTCAGACTGTGCCTTTTCCAATGATTTTGGCTGAATCATCATTTTCGAAGGAGACTGATCCATCTCTTTCCTTTCATAATGTAAGAAACTTGTCTCTATCACCTGTCATGTGTTTTGAACATCCACTGTCAACATACCAACCATGTTTCTTTTGCTTAGTTGTTAGAGCAATTGTGCATTCTTCATTGTTATACTGATCTTTCTTTCTTATCCATGTCATTTTCTGAGGTTCCTATCTATGACTATTGTTATTCTATTGAGGTTCTTTAGGAAGGACTGTCATTTTGCAATATTTGGCCACGTGTCCAAAATTGTTACATTTGTAACATTCCACTTCAGTGCTCAAAGATTCAAACCTGTTGTAACTTCTTCTCTGTGTTTCACTAGGTATTCTTGAATA
>JZKD02S1695219.1:651009-679277 GCA_000966675.3 Picea glauca | reverse complement strand
AACAAGTGCATCAACCATGCATCAACCTGTGCCTTGCCCCGTCCAAAAGCCCTGAAGTAGAAGTAGAAAGATGGAACCACTGTCACACTATCACTGTGAGATATATCCCTGTAAACATGTACCAATAAACCTAAACCATGCATCAACCTGTACCTCAACCTGTAATCGACCTGTACCATAAACAGATGCATCAACCTGTACCATAAACAAGTGCATCAACCATGCACCAACCTATACCAACCAATCTATAATCAACCTGTACCATAAACAACTGCAACCAACCATGTACCAAGTATGTACCAATCATGTGTCAAATACTCATCAACTATGACTCATCAATACGTACCAACATCATCAACTATACACCTCATGTATGTGCCAACTCATCAACTAGTTGTCTCAACCATGTACCGAACTTGTACCTCAACCAATAGCGCTCATCAATTTCATCATCCAAATATGATTTATAACTCCGTAATATACTTGGTGTATATGATCACATACCTTCAAACCTTCCTTAACATTAAACAACAAGAGACTAACATTTACATCAAATGTTTCTTTAGTCTCACATGACTAGTTTTGGATTAGTCAACAACCCTAACTTGAAATAATCATAACTTTGTACCTATAATGAATAAAGATCTGAAACTGATACAAAACGTGTTTCAGTGTGTTTTATGAAATTACTCCAAGTTTCACTACTTGAAACCTCTCATAAAAGTAGTTATAGAAAAAATGGAATACCTTGTTGAATTTTGGCTTATTCTATAGAGCGACCTTGTAGAGCGTGCCCCACACAAAATATTTGTTGAATCAATATGAAACTATTACACATCATACTACAAACTATAATATAACCAAAAAAAAAATTATTACTAAATTTTGATATGTTATGAAGAAGTTATGAAGTTTTTACCTGAAACACCTATTTTGACTAGTTTCAGGAATAGCCACAAACCCTATTTTCCACAGAGTGTAACTCCAAAAATAAAATGAACCAAAAGATAAACATTTTACCACGGATACTTGGATATTTTTCCTCAATTTCATAGCAATTTGACGATCTGAATCATTCTAGAAAAAAATTTATTGTGAAAATGGTGAGATGACATGTAAATAACCTACCTTAGAAAGACTCATCAAAATAATTTATCCTTCCTTGAATTCCGGCCTTATTTTCTTCACCTTCCCTCAGAAACTCGGCTTAGATATCATTTGGTTACCTCAGAAACCTATAGGTATTCAATATGCTAAAGTGTATCTAAAATGAGAGAGCCTTGCCTCTTATTTATACTCTCCAAGTAGCTTCCTTAAGAACATCTTCTAGGTCACTTTGCCCACTTTCCTTATTTTAGAATTGACCCGCTTCTAATTTCTCCATTAAATTTATTATTTGAATAATTTATTTTGTATTCACTTTGAATTATATTACACTCATCAATTCACTTTATTATTTACCTTCTAAAATATCTTAAACCACTTTGAGTACTTTAACCTTTTGGGGCTTCTAGATGACATAAGAGGGTCCTCCAAATTCGTAAGGCCATAACTCTCAAACCGTGAGGAGTTATGTGACATTCCACATACCACCAGAAATAGAATGACATGTACCATTCATATAGAATATTATTACCTACAAATATATCAAAACTCATACCATTATCCATCAAACAAACTTGGGTCCATTACCCAAACCTGGGTTCTCCAACTTCTCATGGCCATAACTCTCTAACTGTGAGGATTTATGTTACGTTCCACATACCACCGAAAATGGAATGACAAGCACTATCCATCTAGGATAGGTTCAATGAAAAATACACTAATCTTCATCTCATTATTCCACAAATAAGCATGGGTTCTCTAACCATACTTCTAGGATAACTCAATCTGCAAATTGTCTTCCTGTGAGGGCTTTCACCATAAGGGCACCACTTTGGAATTCATCAATTTCTACTTATTATCAACCATGACAAGACAATAATGAGTCATCTTTACATCAAACAATCTTGGGTCCATTACCCAACCTTTGTGCTATGGGTATTTCTTCAAGGGTTGACATCAATAATAACCAACCTTAATCAACAAGTTAAATCGAAAGAATCTCTAGAAGGAAGCCAAGAAGAACAACATGCTAGTTCTGGATTCATGGAACCAAGTATAGAGAAACTCATTTGTAGATGCAAATTTTTCTTTCACTACAATGTAGAAGTAGATGCCTACATCGTAAAGAAGAGGGGTACATACTGAATTCTTCCATACCAAGACCCAATTTAATAGGACAAAGGTGGGTGCTCTATTTGATTCTAATTCATAGACCAAACTCATAGTATAGGATCTATTAAGTAAGCTCAGATTGGAAGTTAATGGCCATCTTTGTCCATACCTATTTGTATGGGTAACTAAGGATCGATATCTCAGTGTCACTAAACATTGTAAGATCAACTTTGTTATAAGTAAAAACAACATTGATGAAGTGGAGGTGAAAGTACTACCACTTGATGTGTGTGGTGTAACATTCAAAATCCAATACATGTACTTGAGGGATGTGATCTTTAAGAGGATATAAAACCAAAATTTCCTAATCAAGGATGGGAATTCCTTCCTTATCAATGCACATAAAGGTGAATCTAACATCTGTTTGGTATGTGCTAATTAGGTTATGAAACTAATTAGATCAAGTAGGAAGTTTGTAGTTCTTTTCTTGTGACTCATAATGGATCATTATAGAATTGTCATTCGTTTTGGTACTTTATGGGTGGAATAAATCAAAGTTATTGGCTAGTATGACCAATTTTAGGGGTAGGTCCCACTTTGGTGATTTGGGTTCCAAAATCTTCTAGAGCTCGTTTCACACCTTAAACAACCATTTATGTGGTCAAAAGTTTTTAATTTTTTTTTTCACCCTGCCAATGTTGTTCTACACAATGATATCTTTCCATTGACATGAAAATCTCTTCAATCCTAGTTTGTATGTGGATTTTATGCCTCGCACAAGTTTACGTAACCTATTGACCACCATGGTATGGAGTGGATGCCATGCTGACTTCCACTACTCACTGATACATACCTAGTAATTTGTGGACATTCAAGACTATTCTAGAGAGTCCAAAACCCTAACCCTAATTGGGAGTTAATGGATGAAAAAATCCTAACCCTAACCCTAGATTACCATCATGCTATGTTAAATATTAGATCATTAGGAAAAGAAAGGGTTCCATTCTTATTGTATTGTTTATTGTTCTGTAGTTGAGAAAAGCATCTAGGAGTGGGATATTGAAGCATAACAAATGAAGTAGAAGATCATGTAGGAACCATATTGAACACATTGTCCATAAATAATCCATAGTGAGTGGCCCTTTCTTTGTATTTCCATTTCATAACTAAGAAGAAAAGAGAAAAGAATAACACTCACCTTCTAGCTCAGTTTTTATCGTATCGGGTCTTCCCAAGGTGCATCATGTGTTCAATTTGTTGATGGTGTTCTATTTTCTTACCTTTTTCATCCTATTTTCAATTATTTCAATATTTTCATTCGTTAAGCTGTGAACATCAAATATTAATTTTAATTAAACTAGTACATGTGCAGGAACTTGTAAGATCCATTGTGATGAATTGTACTAATGGAATATCCAGGATAATTTACAAATCATATTCCATCTAGTTGTTTTATACTTCTTTTGAAAAAAAGTATCTTTTTTCTAACTCTTCCTGAGCTTATCATGTTGTTTAAAGGTATGATTGGACTATAAAGCAAGTAAGGGAGAGTTCCCAATGGCAATCACCAATTAGGCTTACTCTAGTTTGGGACATCACTTCCGACCAATATCGGTCCTAGTTTCGATCCAAAATATTTTCAATTATGAATATGAGAACATAATGTTCTCATATGAGTTTGAATATGATTTTAAACCAATTAAGTACAAATAACTAAATTATTCTATCCTAACACTATACTATCATATCCTAGTCAGGAGAAAAACTAATGATACGAGAATGGTAAGACGTGGTATTATCAATGACATAAATAGTTCATATATTTTAACAATATATTAAAATGATAATGTTATAAATAACATAAAAAATAGGTGCATACTTAACTATAAACATTATTGTTGTATTGATATGGAGATCAAGAAAGCATACAAATTTTAAGCATCTATACAGAAATAGTTCATGCAACAACATTCAATAATGCTTCAACAGTAAGCATATGCAAAGAACAATCTATTGGAAAGTTGGTTTTCATTGATGTCAACCATTGGAGAGTGATCTTGGAGATTGATGTCAACCCTTAGAGATTGATTTAAAATCTTGGAGAAGTCCAAAAGCCCCAGAGATGTGGACGATATCGTTGGACAATTAGCTTTTCCAGTTGGTTTGGAAAGTTGGTTGGATTGATGTAATGGGTATAATTGGAGAAGTCTCCAAAGTGGTCCCCTTATGACGTAGCTCTAAGAATCGCCCTCATGGGAAGACATTTTGAATAAGTCTACAAAAAACCCCCATATGTGGTTATGGGACCCAACGTTGATTGAGGAATAATGACGTGAAGGACAGTGTGAATGTAGGCAAGACCCTCACAAATGGATGGTACACATCATGTCATTTCTGGTGATATGTGTTATGCCACATGGATCCTCATGGTTAGGGAGATATGGCCTTGTAAATTTGGAAGCCCCAAGGAAGGGTTAAGAAGCCCTAGTTGGTTACAAGTCACCTAGTCAAAGGGGTAAAGTTGTTATAACAAGAAAACCCTAGAATCCCTAAAATAGGGAAAGGAGTTAGCTAGAACAAGTATATAAGCACCTCATGGAGTCATTCATTTTTTCACTCACGTACTTATTCATTTATTATCTATATTGTGATATAGTGATCTTTTGCTGAGGTTGTAGCGTTATTTTCTGAAGTAGCAAAGGAGGGTTGAGGAAGAAAATATCAGAGTTTAAGAAAAACCCTAGTTTCTAAGGTGTATGTGGGATACAATGGAGGAGGTAATGTACATATGCGGGCTACAGTGGAGGAGGTAACATACATACATAGGATGTAGAAGAGGAGGTAGATTACATGTGAGAAACGCATGAAACATTAAGTAGATGTTGTTGCCTGGTCCTTGAAGTTTGAAGCAACTTCCTAGGTCAACATTCTAAAGGTTCAGATCATGTACAAAGGATTTGGTATGGTTACAAGATTTTTCTTGTTCTTAGATATGCTTATGATATGGTGAATTCTTGAGGCAGTATTCATATGGTTGGTCCTGTAACAATCCCCCTGACCAGCCCGAGGCCAGGGTACGCCACTCCAGAGTAACCACTCATGCTCTGACACCGATCAGTAACATTCCTAGCCATCAGGCTAGGCCATGCTACTCTAGGGAACAATTTTGTTCCCATACCGTGAAACATACAATGGAATACCCAGTAGTCAACTAAGCAATGCCACCTAAATTTACTCTTTAGACTGCATGCAACTAAAACATATACATACAACATGCTTGCAAAAGCTTTACATCTAAACATAAACAAGCAATTACTTTCTATAACATATGAATTTTATATTAAAATAATAGTAATTACTAATATGCATCATTTACAGGAAATTACCCATAAGCACAGAAGAAATCATAGTCACATATATGATAAAATCGTAGCATAGTCATGTAAATAACAAAACAACATATCCATATATCATACAATTGGTACTTATCTTAGAAATAATGTCACCAACTACTTATAGACCATCCACAAAACTCCCAACCATAGACTACACTGTTCATCACTCTCAACAGTGAATCACCCCCGAGATGGTACTGAACTCTACCCAAGGTAAAGGGATTCCTATCCAGACTAAGTCTCATGGACAACAACAAAGACTCTGCCTCATGTTCTCACTCAACTAACAGCCTACAACCTCTCATTCACCACATGCCTTCCCCACCCAAGGAAGTGTTCCCCTTCTCTGCTCAACAGTCCCTCGACTGCCCCACTTCCCTTCCAGGGATTCAACAATAGGCTAGACCGGAAGTCTTAGAGCGTTGTAGCTGCAGTTAAGCACCTACGAAAATCACTCCCCAACAATTCTCTCACTCAAAGAACTGCTCACGGCCCTGACAACCCGCTTCTTCAATATCGCTCCAAGATAACCAAGTACACCAACCAAAAAGGATGGGGAAACAAGATTCAGAAAGGTGAAATGGCTGTCTCAAGGATAACAGAATGTATGAGTGAAATGGTCATGGATTCATTGACTGGATAACTGAGTGTGTTCTGTAATCACTGTGAACTCTTTGTCAAAAATGATGGTCAGCCTGATGGTCCCCCTTTTTCGCCATTAGTAAGGTCTCTATGTGAGAAAGTACCCCCACGATATGAATGCATGTCCCCAACTTGACACTTGTCATATCGGAAGTTACTTTTGTCTACTTGTCCCCAACTTTAGAACTTAGGATAACCTAATTATCCATACTTTATGTTTTAGGAAATATTAATATAATATTCCCTTGACTTTTGGCCCTCCCTTTCCCTAACTGGTGAAGTTTAGTCCCCCATCTCTTTTATCGTGGTCGGTTTGCGCACAATGATGTATTTTATATTAATCATGAGTCATGTACAAAGTAGGTTCTCTAGCCTTTAACATCTAGGTGCGCTAGCCTAATTCTAAGACATAAGAATTCCAGCTTATAATACTGGCTCACCAGCCTATAATGCATATTATATACACAAAGGTTCGTTGACCTTAATATTGTGCGCACTTAGTTAATGCATGATGTATCCTCTATCTTTGAGGTTACGCGCACCTTAGTTATTGTGCACGATATTCAAAAATGTGCACATTACATCCCTTTACTGCGCAGTATATGAGCGCACCATGTCATGAACAGTGTATTACAAAAATTATGTCTAAACAACTCACTAGCTTAAATATACTTGGATTATATTTATATTTGGGTTCGGTTGAGGAATATTACTTGTCCTGTACATGGATATGGTATATGTTGGTTGGTTGGTTGAGTTAGAAACATTCTTATGTATTGTACAATTCTGATATGGTTGAGGGATATCTATGTTGTATGATGATGTATGCATGAGGGACATGCATAGGTTGTTGGATATGCTTCACTGATGACCTGCTACATATGGAAAAATTTGGATGCACTGACATGTTACAAGTGGATGTGACAGAGGCAGTGAATATCTGAAGGGATGAAATTTTCAGATTTGTTGAAAATTAGTAATCCTAGTTTTTTGAGGTTGTATGTGGTCTACAGAAGGACAGGTAGCATACATACACTGGATGAAAGATAACAGGGCACGTACATACACATTTTGCAATGTATACATGTCGCGGATCTGTAGAAGACATTTGACATACTATTTTCTATCTAAAAGATGTATCTTGTACTTGAGGGTTGGAATCCTCACATCTCAGCTGGTGTTGAGATTTTCAAGATGGTTCTTGTATTTGAGAGTTGGTAATCTATTGGAGTTGGTTCTCTTTTTAGTTGGTGTTGATAAACCTATGATATTGTAGTCTTCATGAAACAACATAATACAAAAGATTACACATATATTTGGTGTTCTTTGTGTTCATTATGGTGATGGTTTATATTTCTCTATTATTGATGAATGTTGTTGATATATGTGAGTAGCTAATTGTGAATGAATAATAATGTTTGAAGTGGTTTCTAATTAAAGGAAGGAAGAATTGAAAAATATCCCTACACTGATTCACCCCCCCTCTCAGTGTGTTCGGTGTCTCTAACTATTGGTATCAAAGAAAGCCTTCACTATAATCCTTACAATCTTGAAGGATATCCATGGAAACACAAATGGGTGAACATGAAATTCCCTCTACAAAAGAATTTCCCTTATTTGATGAGATAGGTTACTCTTCATGGAGATTAAAAATGAAAGAGTATTTGAAGTCAAAATGAGAAGGTGTTTGTGATATAGTTGTTGGTGGATTAGTTCCCTCAAAGAAACAATCCAAATATGCAGCCTGAAAGGAAGCAAAGAAGAACAATGCAATGGCATTCAATACCATATTCAATGGAATCTCAGGTTCTGTCAAAGAAATCATAGGACAATGTACCTCTACCAAGGACCTATGGATGAAGCTAGAGAATTATTATCAATACAAAAGACAAGACACAGTAGACAATCCCATCAAGGATGTGAAGAAAATCAATGAAGGTAAATACCATCCCAAATATTTTGATTGCAATAATTCTAAATGTAATGATGTTGAATTTTCTCTTGCAAATAAAGAAGAAGATCTAGATGCAATAGAACAAGTTTGTGTAGAATCAACTAACAATTATCTTCTAGATTAAGAAGAATATTTGTTGAAGCTTAAAGATAAAGTTATAGAGGGTTTAGAAGAAGTTAGAAAGGAAAAAATATAATCTATATTCTTTTGAGGATCTTGAAAAAATCACTAACGAAGCCCTAGAAAATTACCATAGGCATACCATGGCACTAAAAGAAATGCTCAAAGAACAAGAAGAAAGTGAAACTAAGCAAAGGAACCAATTAGAAGAAAAAGAAGAAGAGATCAAGAGACTAAAGACTAAAATAATTAGTCAAGTAGAAGAAAATAAGAAGGTAGATGATCAGCTTAGAAAAATCCTTGAATATCTTTGTAACATACCCAACCACCAACAGGTCGGGCAACGTCACTACATGACACCTCTCTTAACTTTGATACCAATTTGTTTTAACACACACAACCATATAAGTCGGGTCATGCTATATCATAGCAATAACAACTATCATATGCCTATAAATAAAACCATATACAAACAACATATTCTTCTAATACATAGACTGAGGCAGAAATAACAGTAAAAGCATACATGCAGTAATTTAGAAAAAACCATAGATGTAACAACATATATAATACATAGCATGTGAATGAACACATAAATGAATACTTATCTTTTAATTGAGTTCCACCAACTGCGTGTAGGTCTTCCACGAACCTCCCAGCCTTAGACCATGCTGCTCATCATGCTCAATAGTGGGTCACCCGAGAGTTGGGAGTAAGCTCCATCCAGGGCAAGGGAATCCTAGACTAGGTTGAGGTTACAGGAGACTGCACAGTGCAACTGGAAGGATTCTCTCCAGGAGCCTACTTACGCTCACTAATCACAGAATCTCATTCCCCACATGCCTATTCCACCCTGAGAATAAGCACCTTCACTGTTCCATAGTCCATTGGCTACTCCACTTCCATTTTAGGGTCTCGACACATGGCGGATTAGGAATTCTCAGAGATTCATAGCTGGTGCTGGACTCTCTCTAGGAGAAAATCACTTCCCAGCAAACTCTCTCACCCAATTCTCTCTGGGAGCCTTCTTACACCCACTACTCAAGAACTCTCATTCCTCACATGCTTGTTCCACCCCGAGAATATGAACCTTCACTGTTACACAGTCCATTGACTTCTCTACTTCCCTTTCAGGGTCTCAAAAACATGCTGAATCAGGAATTATCAGAGCTCTGGAGCTGGTGCTAGACTCTCTCTAGGAGAAAATCAGTTCCCAGAAAAATATCTCACCTTATTCTCTCCAGGATCCTTCTTACACCCATTACTCACGGACTCTCATTCCCCACAGGCCTGTTCCACCCTGGGAATATGCACCTTCAATGTTCGACAGTCCATCAATTGCTCTACTTCCCTTTCATGGTCTCGAAAACAGGCCAGATCAGGAATTCTCAGAGCTCGATAGCTTGTGCTGGAATCTCTCTAGGATAAAATCACTTCCCAACAAACTCTCTCACCTAGAGAGAGCTGCTCACAAGCCTGACAACCTACCTCTTCAACCACAGGCCTGACAACCCACTTCTTCAACCAACTTCAACTCAATTTCCCCCAAGTGAGGACAATAACAAGGCTCAATATAGGTCAGGGAATGGATGCAACCACAAATCGGTGAGGCAAAACATGGTTTAGGCATGCATAGATATGTTGGCTTCACATGATAATAGAGGTCAGCTTCATGGGTTACTGGTTTCAGATATACGTGAAATATGTAGAGGTCGATGAAGGATCCAAGCAAGTTAGGCGAAGGATGGAATAATGGGAAGATAATTCCCCAAAAATATTACTTTCTAGCTTAAACTGCATGTGCTTGAGCCGACACATGTCGCCCATGAAGCACATTCCTTTCCATTTGGAAGTCCCCCATATTCCTAAAGGAATCTAAGATATAAACATACCCTTCTAATCAACTTTTGGAATAATAATAAATTATTATTCTCTTAGACTTAAGCCCTTAAGTTTAGCCCCTCCTTCCAACCTCTCAGTCCCCTCTCCCTTACCCATCCTAGTGGAGCTTCATCCCCCATCACTCTTTCTTTGTGGTCGGTCTACACGCAATGATGTTTTTGTATTAATAATATGAAAATTTACATGTACAAAACAAGCTTTTGGACTTTAACACCTAGGCTCTCTGATCTACTAACACATAAGCCTATCAACTTATAATTTCTCTGCTCACCAGCCTACAAAACATGTTTACAATTTGTAATACAACTGGGGCTTGTCATAGGGATATTACAATCCTCTCCTCTTATTTTTTCACTGTCCTCAGTGTAACTTATTTACACAGTATCAACAAGATTTTCAAAATCTTCAAAAAGATGTGGGTACTCTTCCCACATAGCGTCCTCATTCTCCCATGTTGCGTCCTCATGACCGTACGAGGTCCACTGGACCTTTACAAGCCCTATGGATCGATTCCATATATGCTTTCTCTTCCTGTCCAATATGCACATCGGATGCACTTGCAATGCACCTTCTTGCTCCGCCTGAATCACATTCCAATCAATCACATGATTTGGATTAGGTATATATTTTGTAAGAAATGAAACATGAAACACATTATGTACAGTCATGGATGCAGGAAATGCAAACATATATGCAACTGGTCCAATCCTTTCGAGGATTTCAAATGGTCCACAATATATAGCTACCAACTTGGAACAATTTCCCATCTTCAGGGAACTTTTGTTGGCTTTCACTTTCAAGAAAAAATTATCACCCACTTTAAAATCCCTGTGGGTCCTGTTCTTATCAACATAAATTTTCTACCTGTCTTGGGTAACCTTCAAATTCTGCTTAATATTCATCAATTTCTCTTCCATTTCCTTGAGAAACTCTGGCCCAACCACTACCCTATCAGCTAGGTTATCCCAACTTACTGGGGTGTTGCACTTTCTTCCATAAAGTGCTTCAAACTAGCTCATCGTCAGAGATGCTTGATACCCATTGTTGTAGGAAAATTCTACCAAGTGTAGGTAGTCTTCCCATTTAGATGGTTTTTCCATCACATACATCCTTAGAATATATTCTATCACTTGGTTCACCCTCTCTGTATTCTCATCAAACTCAGGATGATAAGCAGTGATGAAGTTTATATTTGTTTTGAACCCTTTGAATAACCCCTTCCATAACTTTGAGGTAAATTTCGAGTCTCTGTTAGACACAATTGTCTTGGGAATACCATGCAATCATGCTACTTCCCTCATATAGATATCAACAACATTAACTGCCTTGTGAGTAGTATTCAATGGAATACAATGGGAAGATTTTGTAAGATTATCCACCACCAACATGATGGAATCATGTTGATTATTTGTTCTGGTTAATCCTGTGATGAAATCCATTGTCACCACTTTCCACTTCCACTCAAGAATGGGTAATGTCTATAGTAACCCTGATGGGTGCCTATGTTCAGCTTTGATCTTCTAACACTCCATACATCTAGTGATGTATTCTGCAATTTCCTTCTTCATACTTGGACAAAAGTAATGTCTCTTGACTGCTTTCAATGTTTCCTGATATCCAGGGTGCCCAACATACGACAAATTATGCATTTCTCTCAGGATCATAAATCTCAATTCTTGGGAATTAGGTACATAAATTCTATTTTTGTACAAGAGTGTTCCATCCATTTCCAATTTATAATCTTCCACTTTCTATACCATCTTACCTAGTTGTAGCTTTTCCACCAATTCCATGTACCGCAAATCTGCATTTACAGCTTCCAAAACTATGCCTTTAATATCATATTGATACATGCTAATAGTCGTAGCATGTAGTTCATGCACTCTTCTACTGAGTGCATGAACCACTTTGTTCTCCTTTCCTTTGATATGCTTGATATCAAAGTCATACTCACAAAGGAATTCCAACCATATACTTTTCCTAGCATTAAAGGTTGGCTGATCAAACAAATACTTCAAACTGTTATGGTATTTCCTCATTTAAAACTTCTTTCCCATGAGGTAATGTCTCCATTTCTTCAGAGTGTGCACTATGGCTGCGAACTCCAAATCATGATTTTCATAGTTATTTTCATGATCCTTCAGCTTCCTGGACTCATAACATATTACAAACCCATTAGGAATGAGAACTGCCCCTAGTCCTTCTTTGCATGCATCTGTACACACTACAAAATCTTCATTTTGATCTGCAATCCTCAGGATTAGAGCACTAGTTAACAACCACTTCAATTACTGGAAGCTTATCTCACATTCTTCTATACATTGAAATTTGTTATCCTTCCTTTGAAAGGAAGTGATGGGGTGAGATATCCTTGAGAACCATGTAATGAACCTTCTGTAATAGCCAGCTAGACCTATAAAGGATCTAACTTCTGTCACATTCTTTAGCTCTAACCATTCTCTGATGGCGTCTATCTTCTTAGGATCCACGACTATCCCATCCTTTGAAATAATGTGCCCCAAATAATGTATCTAATTTTGATAGAATGAGCACTTGCTCAATTTGGCATACAGTTGGTGATCTCTTATCACTTGCAACACCATTCTCAGATGATGTTCATGCTCTTCCTCTGACTTGGAATACATCAGGATGCCATCCAAAAAGACTATGACAAACTTGTTCAGAGCATGTCGAAAGAACCACAGTGACGGTGCTTTTGAGAGCTTGTCGACGTTTCGGATCCACAACAGGATCCATCTTCAGGACAAATCCCTCACCATAGAAACCTAATTGATATGACAAACTTGTCTAAATATTCTCTGAATACACCATTAATTAGGCACATGAAAACAACAGGTGCATTTGATAACCCAAATGGCACCACTATGAATTCATAATGACCATACCTTGTTTTGAAGGCGGTCTTGTTGATGTCTTCATCTTTTATCCTTACTTGATGGTACCCTGACCTGAGATCAATATTTGAGAATATCTTTGCATCCTTCAACTGATCAAAGAGATCATTGATCCTTGGCAAAGTATACTTGTTCTTTATAATCACTTTGTTTAATTGTCTGAAATCGATGCACAATCTCAATGTCCCATCTTTCTTCTTCATGAACAAAACCAGGGCACCCCAAGATGACACACTTGGGCATATATACCCTTTCTTCAAACGTTTTTCAAGCTGCAATTGCAGTTCTTTTAGCTCCGATGTACTCATTATGTAAGGAGTTTTTGACACTGGAGTTCCTCCAGGCATCAAGTTTATAGAGAAATCAATATCTCTCTTAGGGGGTAGTCCGAGTACCTCCTGGAATACATCTTCAAAATATTTTAATACTGCATGGTCTTCAATAATTGACACCTTATACTTAGGTGCTTCCTCCATATGGGATGCAAATATTTGGCAGCCCTTCCTATAACACTTCTTCAACTTCATTGCTAAGATTTCTTTGATAGTCACTGCCCTTGGGATTCCCTGCACTTTCCTTTGGTTTCCTTCCTCATCCAGGCAAGTGAATTCCTTGTTACGATAGTCTAAGATGGCATGGTGTTGATCTAACCAATCCATCCCAATTATATAGTCATAGGAACCTAAAGGTAGGATGTTCAAATTTTCCCTGGTGCTCAGTCCATTCATGTCCATGAGACACAAATTAACCATTTCAGTAAATTTTATTTTGGCTCCTGTAGCCAGCTACACTAACCAGGATTTTCCATGCTTGTTTCTTGGAAAATGAAAACTTTCCACCATCTTGGGATATATATAACTATGACTAGCCCCTGAATCAATTAAAATAGTAAAGGAACGATTATTGATCATACCTTCAAATTCAATCATGTATGAATGAAACATAGATTGCTTATTGTTCAGGGATGCATAGATCCTTGGTATTCTACTTCCCATGTCCTCCACTATTCCTTCTTGTTGAACATTTTGGACAAATCTCACTTTTCTATTTTTGTAGGGACAATCTCTATACTTGCGGTCTCCCTGACAACCCCAGCATTGAATAGGCATATTCCTTGGCCTTTTCCCCCCTACCTTAGCCATTATCTACTCTCTAAAAGATAGTTGTCACCGAGGATTGTTTCTGAAAAAAGGAGGCTTGTTTCCCTTCTACCTCTTCTCTTTATTGAACTTCTTCTTGTCCTCCCAAGCCTTCCGTAAAGTGGGCTTTTCTCTTTGCTGTTCATATAAGCATTTTTTTCTCCTTATAGTTTCTTCCATAGTTTTAAGATCATCATACTGGATCTTGTCATTGATGAAAGGTGGTAGTCCACTCAGATACCTTTGAATTTTGACAGTATCATCCTTGATGAAAAGGACATACTTTATCAATTCCAAAAACCTTCACTCATATTCATCAATGGTCATGTTACCCAGCTTGATTTCAAAGAACTCTTTCATCTTTCTGTCATAGTATCTCTTAGTTAAGTATTTATTTTTGAAATAATTCTTGAATTCCTTCCAAGTAACATTTTTCTCCTTAATGTGTTTCACCTGTACAAGTTGATCCCACCACATGGATGCCTTTTCTTTCAATTGATACATTGAAATTCTTCCTTCTACATGAGAGGAATAATTCTGCAGTTGGAAATATTTACTCATGCCAAGAAGCCATGTCTCAACATATTCCTCCTTATGGTGCTCTCCATCAAATGTAGGAGGTTTAATCTTATTCATTTCTCCCTTCAGTTCATCCACTCCAGATCTCCCATCCTTTCTGGTAGGAGATGGGCTTGAACTAATGTGTGCCCTCCTCTTAGAGTTCCCTTGGGAGTGATGATGGTGTCTTCCAACACTCCTTGATTTCCTCTTCTCATCAGGATACCTGCGACTTCCTAATTTACTAGAGTCACTCTCCTTATCCAATTTATTTTCTATCCTCTCCAAGATTTGTATCAACTTTATGTTGAATTCTCCCTATTGTTCCCTGGATTTCATGAGATTTATCTTATCTGCTCGGTGAGTCTGGACATATTTTTTCAATATTTCAATGATTTTTGTCATGTTTCCTTCCTTTTCCATCTCTTCTCCATGTCCATTAGAGTTCGATCCTTCAACACTCAAATGGACATCCATTCCTTTAGCTTCATTCTATGAATTGAAAGCATTCTTTGCCTTCTCCATTTCTCTACATTACGTGGAAATTCAGTTTGGTTTTGACAATCGTTAACTCTACAAACACAATGTGCAATCAATCGAAATTTGTTAGGCCATCAGTCCTTAACAAATTACACAGTATTCATAAACCAATATGATTCAAAGAAAACTTTCAGATTTCAATCTGCGGTTCTTGATCAATCAAGAATCCCTGTAGATCTTTTCTTTCTGAGATCTGCTCTGTTCTTCAATAATTTTCGAGAACTGTCCCCTTTCTCTTATCACCCAACCCATGCGACCATAGGTTGTGGGCAAGCACTAGTCCGATAGGCACTTATTTGGGACTTCAAGCCTTTATCTTCATAAGTTTTCAAATCACATCACAATAAATCTCTTAGATCTATGAATTGATGAACTCGCAAAGTAGGGTGGATCAACAATCCATGACTACCCAACATCCAACGGCTGGAACTCACTATGGAACCTCAAGAATTTGAGCTCTGGGACTTCGGAGCTTCGAAGCTTCAGGACTTTGGAGAATTTTACATCCGCACACCCCCAACACCCCGAACCGTTAATCTTTGAACACTTCCATGTCAACATTGTTGACGTCATTACATCTTGTAACCTCCGCATTATGAAACTTTTGCAAGTTCTCCCTTTCATACCCTTCTAAACTATTCGTCTAGAGTGTCAAGTCTCCAGAATTCACAATTGGTGCCACACGTCCACTGGGACCCATAGTTTCCAAACTTGAACTAAGATACCGAATATTCACATCACTAAACACCTTTAAAATTGCGGGTGCATGCATTGGTGGTTTGGAGTAACCCACCTTTCGTTCCACAATTCTTTCGACGTTGACACATAATCCCCTAGTGAAACCATGGTTTGGATTGCAGAACCACCCTATGGAATTAACTCACATGCAACTTGGGTCCCTGCAATGCCTCTTGGCTATCGATCTTGATGTATCGTGATCAACACCAATGTGGGCCCCCCGACCTTTGACTATGTTATGCAACCTCAGGGCCCACATAGTAAAACTGTCAATATTTCGGGTGGGGGGCATGTGGAAAGTATAGGAGAGGTCTGCGTAACTTCCAGGTAACATCATCATGACTCACTACTTTGGATCTTCGGGGCTTCAGAACTTCATGCTTCAGGAGTGCTCTCCTCAACACACATTAATTCTCCCGAACACCAAAATCTCGAACAATTGATCTGATAACACACATCTCTCTTGATGGATGGTCCAGATTAACTCTAGAATTTGGATCTTAAGGAGCTCTCTTTCCTTCATACCACGCCGTAACTTCCACCCTTGGCTTGATCCAACGATTCTGGCTCTTCTCCCAAATCTATAGTGTAGATCCACTTCTGGGACTTCGGGGCTTCAGCCTCTTCCCTTCCATAACAAATACTCCATTGAAGTCTTGAATTCTTAAGGACTTGAAAATTAAACCTCCTGCATGTTTCTCCATATTTGATGGTCGATAATTGTCCTACAACCCACAATACTCTACGGCCCATTACCACGTCTCTCATGGTTTTATAATATTGCTACACCTATTGATCTTCGTAACAGGGCCAAGGTAACCTCTTGGTACTCATGTTATCGGGATAATGGTTAAGTGCATAAACAAATCAATCCCCTTAGATTCACTACGAAACTAGAACAAAACAATACAGTACACTACTCTTTCCTTAGATTTCGATTATCAAATGAGAAATAGATCTAGAATTTACCTTTTAAATATCGAAGATCTAACTTCGCCAATCCAATCCAAGCTCCTTCGTGAGGATTATGGAGAAATATCTACAAATAAGCAAAAGCCAACAAAGACAAGAATAACAAAGTCTATTTGATATGAAACTATGTACATGATCAAGGAATCATACAATATGAACAAATAACATTCATATATGAAAGAAACGTATATCTGTATTAAATAATTTCAAAGAAAGATACAACTAGATGCCTTGATGTTGTCAGGTTCCTTCCAATAGTTCCTTTCTTCCCACACACATCTTTCTATTGAGCCTTGGTGATGGCCTCATCTTCAGTTTGGGGGAAGGTAGTGGAAATGTCTTTGGAGAGGAGGGGGACTAGTGATCTGAGGAATCGATCTAGTAGTTGTTGGGGGGTGGTATATGCTTTGAAAATACTTCTTATTATTCATCATTCATGCATATCATCAACTATATGGATGGTTGAGGTTTGTTTGAAATTTGATAGTATTTCCAAGCCAGTGTTGTGATGCGTTGGGAGTTGAAAAAAGGATAAAAGGATTTCGCCAAGGTCTCAAAGGTTGAGTGGGACCTAGTTTTCTCATCCACATACCACTTGGTAGAGGGACTAGTGAGAGTTCTTTGGAATATACATAAGTGAATGGAATCTTCCATGATACTGTTGGAAGAACAACATAGGTGAAAAGAGGTAATGTGATTGGCAGGGTCTTCTTCGGGCTTGCCTTCGAACTTGGGAATATCAAAAGGTATCTTAGTGAGCATATTTGGCCAGGTTGGGTCATGTAATATGGGATATTTTGTTAGTTTCGTCAAATATGGTATATTGAGAGATTCCAGGTATGGCATGGAGGGGGGAGTACCAACCATTGTATGTAATGGTTGGTGAAATGTTCCTTGTGAGGATGGTTGGGATCTTATTCCTTGTGAAGAAGGTAGGGCTCTACCTCATTTTGGTGGAGGGATTGTTTGTGAGTTGTGTTGGGTACTTGTACCCAATAGAGTATATCCAAGAAAGGGTGATCCTAGGACAGTGGCACTTACTAGTGTATGTGAGGGTTGTGCTGATGTATCAACCAAGTGAGGAACACCTCCCAAAATTGAGGGGATATTTCTCAAATGTCTAGAACGACAGGATGTTGTGGTTCCCCTATGATTCTATACTATGTGTGGATGTGTGATGGTGATAATGAGAAGAACTGATAGAATAAATTATTTATAAATTACCAAAGCAATGTATTCATAATATTTATGTAATCAAATGGTGAAAACCATACACAATATAACAATGTAACTGGTAGTTTGGTTGGTTTTTATGACTTCACATGGGGGAATATAAAAAAAAAATGCACGTGTCCTATCCAACGTAACATCCTTCCTCTCAAATAGCACTGGAACTCCAAAAAATCACTCGACAGTGGACATAACCCATTTGAGGAGATACTAGTGAAGGGATGAACAATCAATTATCATGTGGGGTGAAGGGGGCATATCCTGAAAGTGTTGGTGATATTTCCCAAAATATGTTCAAAATCTTACTAACGTGCGATTGTAACCCAAAATAGCCACCTTGGGTAGATAAACCTAGATTTTGGCCACTAAGTCACCTTAGTCAAGCATGACATTTAGATTTTTGGCCTCATAAATCGATCACAGTCTGGATGATTTCCAAGGGTTCGGTGACCCAAGGAGGAACACACAAAACAACTGGAAGTCACCATTTGATCCTTCATGGGTGTCTCCCTTCCTTATGGTGTAGGAACTCTTGATTGGGAGGACTTTGGTATCCTAATTCACAATTTTCTAAGATTCAAGTGAGAAATGATAATTGGGAGTTGTTTGGATACATATCTCCAAAATCATAACTTAGTATACCAAATCCTTTTGTTTTCTTCCTATGGAGGTTAGAAATGGGTTTATTTATGGTTTCTTTTATATTTTGAATGTGGACTATGAAGTTGGGATCATGGACCAACTTCGTTGATTAACAATGGCGTGAGCAAAAGATTTTTTCAAACAAGTAAGTCCCTTCTGATTCTCCTAGATCGCTTATGGGAACGAGGAGAAGAGAATACTATGGTCTCAACTCTCTGACAAATAACTCTTGGATATGTGATGATGTGTGCAAGAAGTGATAGTGAGTGATGAATTTTTAATAAATTAAGTGAGAAAATTTTGGCATGTGGAAATCACTTGGTCCTTTACAATGGTTTCTTACTTCTAACTTACTATTTTTCACAAACAATCCTTGTTGAAATTGAAAAATCTCTAAGTAACTAGCATGGTTGACATGTGGGTCCTTACATATGAGGTTTAATATCCCTAGTTTTCTAATCTAATAAATCTTTGAAACTATTCCTAGAATGTGATCATGTGGGCATGTATGGACCCTTATAATGATTTAAACTTCCTAAGTGAGTTACTCTAGGAATTTGAAACTATCCTAAGATTGTGCACATGTGGGCATGCATGGGACCTTACAATTCTTTAAGATTAAGTTTCAAAAACAAGCTAAGAGGTATTGGCCTATCCTAGAGATTTGTATCAAGGGAAATGAATACTTCTCTGGGAAATCTCTTTTTCTGATTTCCATGATCACACTATGTTGTGAGGAAAGAGCATACTCCAAGATCCCCTAAATAATTTTATAGTCTTGAATTAATGTGATGAGTTTGTAAAAGAAAAGAAACTACTAAAATTCACATGCTAAAATTTTATCCAACCATGTGGAAAATGAGGAAGTAAAAGATGAAAATGTTGTTTTTATCCTCTCTAAATGTGTGTGTGGTCTAAGATATCTATGCAAGAGAGATTCCCATGCCTACTATTGATGGATTTTACAATAGTGCATAAATCAAATATAATCTACTTGGTGGAAATGGACTTCTCAAGCCTTACAATTTTGAGAAAAAGAATAGTGTGTGCCTAAATGGACAATAGTTGTGCACAGAGCACAGAGTCCATGTTGAGAGAGTTATGAAAGAGTGTGGAACTACATGTATCGTGTGTTTGTTCGACCTGAACACATGTGCATGAAGGAAAATGGTGGGATGAAAACTTTGACTATCTTCTCTCAAACGAAAGTTGAATTCTACTATCTGAGGGTGTGGCTAGGTCGGTTCTTGGTCCTACAAACAACAAAACATGATAGGAACAACTCTATAAGCCTACTTGAGGAGGAATTGTATTTCAAGTCCCCAATACGATAGCCCAACAGTTTGGGTTATTTTGTCACAAGAGTGAGAAAAAGAGAGTCCCTTAAGTACCCTTGTAAGCTAACAAGGAATAAAATAAATATGGTTAGCAAGTTAGTAGACCTGCAAGATAGAAAACAAAATAGAAAGCAAGAAAATAGAAACTAAGAATAAGAAACAAACTAAACTAACATAAACAAGTGATGCATGAAATTGAACACATGGAATGGTTACCCAATAGAGATAAATATTTGAATTGAATGAACCAAGAGGAGAAATAAGGGACAATGAATCCCATATTTCTCCTAAGGGAGGGTGTAATGTCCCCCGACCAACCTTTCTGGGGAAAATGCCACAATCTCAAAACCAAACTATTATGAAAACCGGTTGTGAAGCACCCAGCCATGTAGGCCATTCATGCTACTTGAAGCTATCATGCCCTGATATACATACACACATATATATATATATATATATATATATATATATATATATATATAATGTAATCTTAAATGCACATAAACATTTTATTCATACACATATTCATGCATAGGTGACAATAACACATACATGCAATAAACAAGAGCAATTTTGATAACATTATAACACATGTACAATATACACAGAATACAATTAACACAAATTCGATACTTATATTTTTATGAGAAGACCACCAACTACGTGTAGAACTTCCACAAAACTCCCATCCTTATACCACATTGCTTCAAGATATCAATAGTGGGTCACCCCCGAGCTGGGACTAAAACCCACCCAGGGAAAAGGAATCCTAGGCTACACTAAGACTACAGGATGTTGCACAATGCAACAAGAAGGATCCTCTCCAATAAGCCTACTTACACCCACTGCTCACATAATATCCTTCCCCATATGTTTTTCCCACCCCAGGAATATGCACCTTCATTGTTCAACAGTTCATTGGCTTTTCCAATTCCCTTCCAAGGATTCAACAACAGGCCAGATCAAGAATTCTCATAGCTCTGTAGCTACTGCTGGACTCCCTGTAGGAGAAATCACTTCCCCAACAAACTCTCTCTCCTTGAGAGAGTTTCTCACATGCCTGCCAACTTTCTTCTTCAACCACAACCATGCCAACTTTCCTCTTCAAACCACAACAAAAAAAATGGGTAAGGCAAGGGGATGGCTCATAAATTACATAGGTTCACAATGGAGAAAATGGCTCTAGATGAATTCCTACTTAGTGCATGCGTGAACTGGACAAGGGATGGAAATAATCATGATAATGAGGTTGTGAGGAAATATGGACAGACTGGTCATAATGCTGAGATTGAGAATGGTGAGTATGGTCAGACTGCAGAATCGTGAGAGAGGTAGAATGGTGAGATCGAACCCCCACAACGGTGGAAATTCCCACATAAATATGAATGCATATTGGGTGACACTTGGCTCTCCAGGATCTTTCTCCTCTCCATTTGGATTTTGTTCCTCTCCACAAAGGAACTTAGGATCATTGGGTTTATTTCCCAAATTTAGTATTTTCAGGAAATACATTATAATATTCCCTTGGGTTGAGCCCTCAAACTTAGCCCCTCTTTCCTAGCCTCTCAGCCCCATCCCTTTCCCTACCTAGTGGATCTTATTCCCCCATAAATGTTTCTTCCTATTTGGTCTACACGTAGTGATGTATTTTATTAATAATCTGTACAATTACATATACAAAATAAGGCCCACTGGCCTTAACATCTAGGCTCTCTGTCCTAATAAACAAACAAGCCTACCATCTTATAATTACTTGGATCACCAGCATATAAACATCATTACATTTTAAAAGGGCTCGACCTTGGGGTATTATAGTCCCCCCCCCATTATTTTTTCATAAATCTTTAATTTAACTCATTTAGATAACATCAACAAGATTTTCAAAATCTTCAAAAATATGTGGGTATTCTGCCCATATAGTATCTTCATGCTCCCATGTTGCATCCCCGAGACCGTACCAGGTCCATTGGACCTTTACAATCCCTATGGCTCGATTCCGTAGCTATTTGATTTTCATGTCCAAAATGTGTATTAGATGCACTTGTAAAGAACTTTCTTTCTCCACCTGAATCAAATTCCAATCAATAACATGACTAGCATAAGGTATATATTTATTATGAAATGATACATGGAATACATTATGAATAGACATAGATGCAATAAATGCAAGAATATAATATACTAGACCAATCCTCTCTAGAATTTCAAATGGCCCACAATATTTGGTTGCTAGCTTGGAATAGTTTCCCAACTCCAAGGATTTAGCTATATATTCAGCAATCTCCCTCTTCATGCTTGGACAATAATATTGGCTATGGAATGTTGAAACTATTTTATGATATTTTGAGTGCCCAACATAAGGCACATTATGCATCTCTTTCAATATTATTCTCCTCAATTCATGAGAATTGGGAACATAAACTTTTTTCTTGTAGAAGAGAATTCCATCTATTCCCAATTCATAATCTTCAACTTTCTGGTGCATTTTACCTTGCTACAATTTTGTTACCAATTCCATGTATTGCAAATCAACTTTTGCATCCTCAGAAATTCTACCTTTAAGATCCTTCTGACACATTCTAATGGTTGCAGCATGCAGTTCATGCACTCTCTTGTTGAGTGCATCAACCACTTTGTTCTACTTTCCTTTGATGTGCTTAATATCAAAGTCACACTCACATAGGAATTCCAACCATCTTCTCGACCTATTATTCAAAGTTGGCTGATCAAACAAATATTTCAAACTGTTATGGTATGTCCTCAGCTCATACCTATTTCCCATGAGGTAGTGCCTCCACTTTTTCAAGGCGTGAACTATGGATTCTAACTCCAAATCATGAGTGGCATAAAGCCTTTCATGCTCTTTTAATTTTGTTGATTCAAAACAAATTATGAATCCGTTCTAGTTGAGGGATCCACCAATTCCTTCTTTGCATGCATCTGTGAAAACCACAAAATCTTCATTTGAATAAACAATCCTCAAAATTAGAGCATTGGTTAACATTTGCTTCAATTTTTGGAAGCTCTTTTCACATTTTGTTGTCCATTGAAACTTCACCCCTTTCCTTTTCAAGGAAGTGATTGGGTGAGCAATTCTCAAAAACCCTGTAATGAATCTTCTATAGTATCCAACTAGACCCATGAAGGATCTGACTTCTGTCACATTCTTATGTTTTTTCCACCATTTAATGGCCTCAATCTTTTCAAGGTCCACTGTTATCCCTTCTTCGAATATGATATGCCCCAAATAGTGAATTATGTTTTGATAAAATGAGCAAGTCTTTCTCAATTTGGCATATAGATGATGCTCTCTTAGCACTTGAAACACCATCCTCAAATGATGCTCATGTTCTTACTCTGACTTGGAATAAAGAAGAATGTCATCCAAAAAGACAATGAAAAATGTGTCTAAGTATTCCCGGAAAACACCATTCATCAAACACATAAAAAAAGTTGGTGCATTGGATAACCCAAATGGCACCAATGTGAATTTGTAGTGACCATACCTTGTACTAAAGGTGGTATTTATGTGTCTTCATCTCTGATCCTTACTTGATGATATCCTCACCTGATATCAATCTTTAATAATATCTTTTCATCCTTTAATTGATCAAAGAGATCATTGATCCTTGGAAAATGATAATTGTTCTTTACAGTCACTTTCTTCAATTGTCTGAAATCGATGCACAATAATAATGTTCCGTCTTTCTTTTTAATGAACAAGACTGGGGCACCCCAAGGTGACATGCTTGGGTGTATATACCCCTTCAACAACTCTTCAAGCTACATTTTCAACTCCTTCAACTTAGTTGTACTCATTATGTGCAGAGTCTTTCATACTGGAGAAATAAATATCTCTCTTTGGGGGTAGTCCTAGTATCTCCTTGAAAACATCTTCATAATATTTTAGGACTACATGATCCTCCAGATTTGACACCTTATCCTTAGATTCTTCCTCCATATGAGATGAAAATAATTGGCATCCCTTCCTATAACACTTGTTCAACTGCATTGTTGAGATCTCTCAGACAAGAACTTCCTAAGGAATTCCTTGGACTGCTCTTAGGTTCTCTTCCTCATCTAGACACGTAATTTCCTCGTTACAACAGTCTAAGACAACATGGTGTTGGTCCAACCAATCCATACCGATTAGAAAATCATAAGAACCCAATGGAAAGATCAAATATTCCATGGTACTTATCCCATTCATGTCCATCGGACAAGATTTAACCAGCTCAACAACTTTTCTCTTGGTTCCTGTAGCCATCTATACCAACCAAGATTTTGCATGCTTTCTTCTTGGAAAAATAACATTTCCACAACTTTAGGATCTATGTAACTATGACTAGCTCCTAAGTCTATTAAAATAGTAAAGGCATGGTTATTGATCATACCTTCAACTTCAATCACGTGTGATTGAAACTCAGCTTGCATGTTGTTTATGGCTATGTAGATGCTAGGTACACTTCTACCCATGTCCTCCACTATATCTTCTTGTTTTACATTGTGGACAACTCTCACTTTGTAGTACATGGAGAAAAATTCTCACTTTGTCATTTTTGTGAGGACAATATCTATACTTGTGGTCTCCTTTACAACCCCATCATTGAATGGGTTCCTGCCTTTTCCTTTTCCCACCAACCTCATCCATTCTATACTCTCTAAAAGATGGTTGTCCTTGAGGATTGTTTCTGAAAAATCGAGACTTTTCCCCTTTTGAATTTGTTCCTTATTGAGCTTCTTCTTTTCCTCCCAAGCCTTCTGGAAAGTAGGCTTTCCTTTTTGTTGATTATATAAGCATTTTTATCTCCTTATGGTTTCTTCTAGAATATTAGGATCATCATATTGGATTTTGTCATTGATGAGAGATGGCATCCCACTCAGTTACCTCTGAATATTCATTGTCTCATCCTTCATGAAGAAGACATACTTCAACAACTCTAAGAATCTCCTTTCATATTCATCAATATTCATGTTGCGCAATTTAAGTTCAAAGAACGCTTTCATCTTTTTATCATAATACATCTTGGTCAAGTATTTCTTCTCAAAATTCCTCTTGAATTCCTTCGAAGTCACAATTTTCTCTCTGAGGTGTTGCACTTGCACCAACTAATCCCACCACATGGATGCCTTTCCTTTAAGCTAGTAGATAGAAATTCTTCCCTCTACCTGAGAAGAATAGTTATGCAATTGGAAGTACTTCCTCATGCCTAACAACCATGTCACATCATTTTCATCTTTCTTATTCTCCCCATCAAATGTAGGAGGTTTGATATTATTCATTTCTCCTTTCAATTCATCCACCCCAAATCTCTTATGAGTCCTGATAGGGGATGGACTTGAGATACTATGTGATATTCTATGGGACTTCTTTTGGGAGTGGTTGTGATGTCTGATACCACTCCTTCATCTTCCTTTCTTCTCAGGGGTCTCGCGACTTCCTAATTTGTTGGAGCCACTCTCATTATACAACTTCATTTCAATTATTTTCTGTATCTGAATTAGATTCATGTTGAATTCTTCCTGCTATTACTTGGCCTTCATAAGCCTCTCGTTATCATCCTTGTGGCTCTAGACATCTGTCTGCAATTTTATGATGGTCTTAGCTAGATTTATGTCTTCCTCCCTTTCTCCTCCATGTTCATTGGAGTTGGTTCCTTCCCTATCCAACTGGACATTCAACCATTTGTTTTCATCTTCTTGACTGAATACTACCTGATTATCATCCATCACTTCTACACTCTGTGCTGAATCTAAACTAGCATGTGTTAATTCTGAAAAAATGTGCATCCAACAAAACTTTGTTAGGCTAATTGATCTTAAAAATTCCATGAAAACATAACCATTTTGCTTCATTAATAAATCCAACTTATTTTCTTCTTATTTCCTAAGAATTTTACTATTCAAGTCCAATTTCTAGGTGAGCAATTATCTTCTATTATCCAATACCTTTCCAATGGCTACTTCCATGCTCAATTCTCAGTTTTGAGCAGGAAGTTACGAATACTTGAACAATTTATCCCTTTTATGTTCCTTAAACAAAATAAAATTTGGGTCCTATCCCCTTTCCTTCGACCCCCAAATTCATGTGACCAGGGGTCATGACCAAGTGCTAATAATGTGACACATATCCTATGATTTAGTCCTCCAAGGCTTCAAAACTTCGGGGCTTCAGAGGATCTGCCTCCATTACTATATATTTTCCCTGAATGTTGATCCTATGAATACTCAAAGGAATTACAAATCAATGGTCCTCATTTATTGTTTAGAGATATAGTGGATCAGAGCACCAGGACTTCAGGCTTCAACAGTTTCCAAAACATATCACAAAAAATATCGAGGGTCATCGAACTGGTGAACCTATGAAGGAAAGTGGATCTATGGTCCACCTTCTCTTCTCAAATCTATAGTGGATAGGAGCTATGGGACTCTAGGATTCAACAATTTCTAAATCACAACACCACCAATCTCCCAAAGTGTCGATCCACCAAAGATACCCCCCCTTTCCTCCACGTGTCATCTATGATCAGCAGTCACGATGGAATATGACCTTCACGCCTCTGAAAGTTGTCAACCCCACTGTTTAAGCCTTGAATATTCCGTAACATGGGATCTTATACCGTGTGTCCCCTGCCAATGAAAACAAAGGATTTAGTCCACTCTTCGGAGCTTCGGGACTCTTCATACTTAACAATTCTTGACCAAGTTCCCCTGGAGTGCCAAGTCTCCAGACTGTAGAATTTGGTGCCACATGGAATCACACTAGAAGAAGACACGTGACCCAATTTGAGGGGTGACACATGTCAAGATCTTCCTTCCAAATCATCCTTTCAAAATATCAAAACACATTGAGATGTGGCATCTATCATGTGTGTCCACATCACCCCTAGGTGACATCACCACCACATCACTTCAAAACTTCGAGACTTCGGGACTCCGAGACTTCAGAGTTATGGAAGGTCTTCCAAAAATTTTCCCTAAATGTCGAACTCCCAAAATGCTTAACATTCAAGCGCCCACGAATCCATGTTGATTAGGAAATTCAGGACTTTGGAACTCTGAGACTTCATGGGTATGGAATTTTTTCCAACAATTTTCCCCAAACACCGAACTCCCGAACTACTTAACCTTTCAGGGCCCACAAAGTCTAGTTGTCACCAATCAAAGTGGTGACACATGGCCCCACCATTGAGTGAAACATGTCGAGTCCCAATTGGTCCTAAGGGCATGTCAAAAGTACAAAAATGAGTGACACGTTGGAGACCTAGGTAGGTCCACGTCACCCTAGGTGATGTCATCTTTCCACATCATACCCTGCACTTCAAGACTTTGGGGATTTCCTTCCTTCAACATTTTCTCCAAGTTGTTGAACTGCCAAATTTTTTAATTTTTTAATTGGTCCATGTCACCATCAGTGATTTCATACTGTCACGTCACTTTGGTGCTCTGGGACTTCGGGGATCTTTTCCTCCCTTGAAACCATAAACCGTTTCTTCAGTAGCGCTGAAACTCTGAACCTTCTTAATATTTGGACATGTATCTGATGGAATAGACTGTTTGTATTGGTTCCAGACTTCAGGACTTCGACAATATTCTCTCCTTATAGTTCTAAAATGTCCGGAGGGGTTAAGTACGAAGGACTTCGGTGCTTATCCTCCGTGAATATTCTCTAGATATAACGGATGTGAGGGGTTTGTCCCTTCCTAAACTATTCCAATGACTCAAGTTTAATTTTCATGTTCCTAAACCAACGATGACCATGGCCTCTTTTCTCTTTTTTTTTTCTTAAACAGTTATACCTCCTGAGCTTCAAAACATGGCTGAGGTGTTCTCTTGGCACTCAGGGACATTTTTAACTTCAAATTTTTTCCCTTTAGAAAAAAACTCCTCTGGAATTTATTCTATAACCACTTGTACGGCTCATCCAGGCTCAATGTTGAAACCATGGGCTCTGATATCAATTTGTA
>JZKD02S1695219.1:615628-638962 GCA_000966675.3 Picea glauca | reverse complement strand
TTATATCCAAACACTCCTCTCACTAAACGCTAACTATCACCTCCCTCCTGCATGTCATCCCACGTCACTGCCACTCACATTCTTGATTCCTCTCTCCACGTCATCTGCATCCACATAGTCCACATCCACTCATATCATCTCCCATTGGATGCTTGACTCCATGTCTCCATCCATGACCACTGAGTCGGTTACCTTTTGAGCAAATATTTTCAAAAGTAGATATGGAAGCTGACGATTTGAAACTAAGTACACTTAATGACTAAGAGCTCAAACACAGACATAGGGTTATGTCTCGGTTTTGGTTACAAATCACTCTAGAAATTCAGTAAAGGAGCAGAAGATCTTCCCATGTAGCCAATTACCCTCTAAGAAGAATAATACAGTTCATAGGCATGTCAGGGCTTGATAAAGAACTCTATTTTGTCACTCCTAGTTTTTCTACCAATTACATTTCATCTAGTGCATGCATTAGTTCAATCTCAGAGACAGTAGCAATTTTTAGTTAATCAACTCCATAATCGTTTTAGATTAAATTAATAAGTGGTCTTCTGTTTGTGATAAGAAACACTATGTTGATTAATTCCAGTAGGAAGTATACATTATGTACTCCATGCAATGTTTTAGTGATCCCAAGGCAGAATTTTGGGGCGATTTTGGGTATGGGGGAGATCCACTCCATCCAAAAAGTGGTTGAGGCCTGACCAAAATCATGAATGTGTTGTTTATGCATCCATGCAGGTTTTTCGACTGTCATTCATGTACTTCGAGAATGTTTTTCATTGTACACCATGTTATCCTACATGGATGTGCATGTGTTTCTTTTGCTGAATACGTGCGAAACTTCATAACCATTTTTTATATTTTTGTGGGTATCTTGCAAAATTGAATGTGATCCTTTCATAGTTATTGGTAGTATGTTGTGTTGGGTTTTTAATCCATTGTCTGTATTTGTTTGAACATTTTTTTGGTGATAACAATTTTCAACGTCATCTTTCAAATATTCTTTGGTATTTGAATCTTGGAACCAAGAGAAACAAAGCTACTTTCTAGATCCCATGTATTTAAAATAAGAGACATTATTTTCTTAATATTTTGTTCAACATAATGTATGGTTGTAGAAAGTAGGCCCGAGGTCCCTTTTAATCTTATACTTGACTCTAAAATTTTCTCAAAATTCCTGCCAGGTTGAACTGTTGCAATAGGGGTGGCTAATATTGGTGGAGGAATTAGAGTAAACTCTAATTATTATATCCTTTATTTAAGTCTGGAATTCTCATATTCCATATCATCTATTGAAACATCCATATGATGTGTTGTAACCTTATGAATCTTAGCGATTCTAGATGGAAGCATGTTATTAAGGTTAAATGTAGAACGAGTTTGTCCTTTTTATTTTTTAAAAGGTTCTTTTCAAAAATTAGTTTTTTTGAGTCTTTATCAAATAAAGCATTATGGATGGAAAATTACTCTTCTTCTGAAAACTCTTCATCGTGAATAGCTAGTTCGACCACAAATTGTATATTTTTCTATACTCATTATTTATCATTATAGAACTAGATATTTTCTATATCAACTTCTAAATCCATGTATTCGATATGGATATCTTTCTCATGTATGTGCTCTTCATTTTCTTGCTGATAACTAGTCCTCTTTATTTTTACTTGCAATTTATGAGAATTTTCCAATTTTGCATGAGGAGGGTTCTTATCACCTCCATCATCTGAATTATTCATTGAAGACTATTTCTATTGATAATTTGTATACCGAGAGTTCTTTTTGGATAGGGTGCTCTTTTGGGAAGTTATAGGAGATTCAACATTCTTTTCATTAGAGGGTTTTCCTCTTTGCTTATACTAATCTATAGTACTTATGATGGTTTCAATATCACCTTCTTTCCTTTCAATACATTCAGTCGGAGGATCATGGCTATCTCCTTATTCTTCTCCAAATGTAAAAGTATTAATAAGTGTAATACTGAATCCAATTGATACCAGTTGATCATGGAAAAAATGATTAGGGTTAAAACACTTAATTTATTTTGCAAATTTCATGTTATATTGATCAAATTATGGAGCATGTTGATCAATAGAAGTTCCTCTTAGAAATATTTTGCCTACCTTCCAACATAGTGGGATAAACTTCTTTTTATTTTTCTCATAGAATAAATGAAACCAGGACTTGTATTTCCATGCCAGTTCAACAACAAATAATCTATCTAGAACATAGTAAGGAAGATAAAGGGTTTTTTCATGAGAGCAATAGATTCTTATAATATTGTATTTTTCCATCTCTTATACAATCCCCTTATTATTTATAAAAGTTAATGCTTCATGTCACAATTTGGATGTATTTTCTCCAAAGACCGACTTCTTAAAAATAGACAGAAATTCATTATATACTTCATAAAAGCAGCGAGAACCCTTTTTCCTCCATAGGGCCTGATACCACATTGTGACTGGGTCAACATAACAATTTTCCCTTTTCCTTTTGTTCAATCCCTTAAATATATGAGAGTAAGTAATAACAAATATCAAGTAGGAGGCCATGTATAACTTCTTAGTGTCTTTAAAATTTGATAATTGTGAAGAAATTTCAGTAGAGATAATTTTTCCCCAATCAAAAATATCTTGTTCATGGATTGTGAAATATAAGATATAAAGAATAAACTGAGAAATGGTTTCCATAGACTCTTGTCCTATAATTATAGTAAAAAGACACACTACTTCTTGGTAGGGATTTTTCAATGAACTAGCATCTATTATGGATATATCTTCTAGCATTGTTGAAGGATCTTCTAAGTATTTGTGCATAAGCTCTAATCCATTGTTCTTTTCCTTAAGGGATTTTCTAGCTTTGTCTCCTTTGAATTTAATATTCAACTCTTGTAATTTTAGCATATTCCTAAAAGTTGAAGGAGCTAAAGAGATATGGGATCCTTTGTGTAGTATAATTTCCCTTCGATTTTGAATAAACTTGTCGTCACACCATGAGACTATGTCTTTTCAATCCAAAACTTCAAGAACACATCTAGATAGACCAATACATGATGTCCAAGTCTTATTCTCATTTATTTCTAGTAAGGTAAATGTTGTGAAATACCAATAAGACCTTGACCAGTGGAAATTGGAGTCTTCTCATGTGAACAAGTTCAATGTGTCTCCATAAAAATGTTGCTTTCTCATGGTCATTGTAGTGTAGTTGGAGAACTATGCATATAATTATTTAGAATATTGAAATATAATCTTCTTTAGTGATATGATTTAAGTCCTTTTCAATGGAGAAGTTAATAAAAATTAAATGGCATTACCTAGAGATGTATGCAATCAATAATGACCTTTTCAGAATTCAATTAACACTTACTTTCCATAGGAATAGCGTTAAATAGATCTATAGAAATGTGACAAAGTTAAGGGAGATATAATGGTGGGGTGGCAGGGTGGAAAGCATGGAATAAATGTGAGGATGAGTCTGCGATTCTGACAACCTGTGAACCCGTGGTGTAAAGGATATGAAGAAAATTATACATAAGGGCCATTATGAGGACCACAAATGTTTTGGTATATTTTTGTGGTAGAGAACTTAAAAATGGAGAGAAAGTGAACCCATGAGTCTTCCAACTCGTGAACCCACCATGTATCAAGAAAATGTTTAAGTGTTGGTGCAGTTTGTATGCAGTGGAGAAGAGAGTTGTTTTTTTTATATCGCAGAATTCATTGGGAAATAAAATACACCCGCCATAAATTAACCCGCCTTGACTAAAAAAAATTCTACGTAAAGAGATATAATAAGAAGATAGGTATTAAGCTACATATAGATCAACAACTCCATGTATGGCCAGTTTCGAGATGGTGTTAATATAAGATATTATTCGGGCTCTAATTTTTTTTATGATGCATATGAATCTTTAGTCTCTAGGATTCACAACTACTTCATTCCTATGTATTTGGTATCCAATTTTTATCTACGAATGCCTATGATGTATAGACTTGTCTTTACATTATGAAATGTAGTTTATCTAATGTTTATGTAGTTTTAGACTCTTGGTGATATGATTTTTTTATGTTTAAGTATGGATATGCATTGTGTTGCATCAGACTTGATGATGCATCCTCACTGACTCATTTCACCATACACAAGTATTTCATGCACTTTGGGTGAGACCTCCTTCCCTTGTGGAAGGTTGAATATGCCAGCACTGTTAGACTATAATGATACCTTTGCTGGTAACCTCCAAGAACCATGGTCTCCAATATTGTGCCAAGATTGAATCTTGTCTTCTTTATCCTTTTGAAGCTACAATGTCACCCCATTTATCAAATTTTGACACCATTCTTCAATTTTGGATTTTTTTCTTTTATTTTACATCATCGGTATTTAGAGATCCCTTAACCTTATTGCAAATTTCCTCTTCAAGTGTTTTGGTAGATTCGTCATCCAAGGTCGTAGTTTATTCTTGATTTTGATAATTCTTCTTTTCTTCTTTCGATCTCTTCACATCATCTAGAAGATTTTTTGTATGGTTTTATAGTCTATATATCTCTTCATGTTTATTTTTCAATTATTCCCTTGACCCCCTCATTTTCCAGCTTTCCTTTGATAGTCTTAACTTGTTTTAAGTTTTGAGCTTCCTTAATGAGTGCTTCATTAAGGTCTCATATCTTAGATATCTCATCACCTTTATTCTCTATATCTTATTTTTCTTCTTTTAACTCATCTTGAATTCTATACATTGCCTCCATTTTTGTATCCCTATTCCATTTATCTGAGAAGAGTTTTTCAAATTCTTCCGATGTGACGTTCCATCTAGTATCATCATCAATAATCAATCACCATTTCTAAGATTCACCAGAAAAATAATTTATTTCCCTTGAAAGAGTCATACCATATTCCTTTACCAAACTCAAACATTCTATAATACTGACGTCATCTTCATCTCCATAAAAATGGGTTATTGCAATTGATTATTAATTCATATCTTTGAAACCCTAATTTGGAGTCTATCCTTCCGGTTGACATTCCTTCTGATGTATTTATGAAATTTTGGCCCTTCAATTGAGTCTTGAAATTTTAGGCTATAGTACTTTGATATGTCTTCTCTGAAAATCCAAAGGTCTAACCAAAATTTGTTGTGCCAAGTTAAAGTTATGGTAACTTTCCCAAACCTTTCTGAATTTTGTCCTTTTCTGGAGAGTGAACTTGTACAAAATGCCATGTGTACAATATTTCAGATATATTTATGAAATTTGTACCGGAAACACTAGGGACTTCTCTCTTTCGAATGCAACTAGTTTCACATAATTTAGATCTTTACTAAATAAGATATGTCTATTTTACCCATAAATCCTATTTGAGAATATTTTTAGTACTAGTCGAATACCTCTACCTTACATAGACTATATATTTGATACCAAATGATTAAAACCAACATTGGCCTCTATAAAATGAGTATTATTGTTAAGAAAAAATTAATTGAAATGGATGATTACAATATATATATATATATTCCCATTGTAAAAATTAGTGTGCATGGATGCTTAAAACCAACATTGGCTTCTATAAAATGATTATTATTGTTGAGAAAAAATAATTGAATTGGGTGATTACAAGGAGAATGATGATAGACTAGTAGTGTTATATTTCCCTTATGAAACCCATTTTGTATGGGTGTTTACAAGGCTAGTATTTCCATTGGAAAATCCTTGTAGCTCATCTCTATTTACAAGTTTACATGAACTTGAATTGTGAACTCAAACCTAACTTGCCATATTTCTTGCATATAATTTAATAATAAGTAAAATTTATAGACAAGTGATATTGTTTCCCATCATGGGCACTATGTTGGAAACATATATTTATCGCCAAGATAAAAATAAAAAACAATACTTAGTATGTGAATCTTGTAGATTCTAGAAGCATGTACACTATATTATTTATATTTCTTATGATTGAGTCAATGATCATGTGAAGTATTGATCTGAGATATTTTCATCGTGACTTATAAAGAATTGCATTAAATGAGCATAAATTAAAGTGCACCATTAAAAAAGGGAAAACTTAAAAATAAAGAGACATAAGCATCAAATCTGAATGCAAAAAATTCATAACAGAGTTCATCCCTGATGGATTACGTCTTCAAGTCCTGCTCTCAAATGGGTAGGCTCTTTCATTAACTTAGCAAAAGAATTTCTCAATTACATAAATATACCTCATTTTGAAATCAAGTTGCAGAAATAAAATAAGAAAAAATACATCACCACTGAATTTGTGGTGTCAAATTTCCCAAAACTGACTATCTCCACACTCTGATATGACTCTGGCACTCCCAGGCCCAAGAAGAATTTTGTCTCGTTTTACGTACCCTCTATAACCTGCAATGATGACTATATTGTCTCAAAATCCATTCGCACAAGTTGTACGGTCCATGCCCCCCTCTCCAGATCTGGGTGTATTACACCTTTTAAGTAATATATGTGGGTGGATGTATGAAGAGGCACCCATGGTGCATTGGTTGTGGGCAGAATTGTTAAGGCTTGGGCATCGACGGAGGTTCCATGGTCAAATCCCACCAGACTCCATTTTGGTGTGTTGGTTGTATATATATATATATATATTGCAATATATAATTTCTGCTAACTTTAGCGGATTCTAGAAGTCCTTCCAACTGCCGCTAAAAATTTGCGTGGTTCGCCAAAGTTGGCAGACCCACCTTTTTTTTAATTTTGAAATTCGATCACTGGTTGATATTGGGCATTTTGAGGGTGCCACATGTTTCCCACTGATTGGGCCATGTGGCACCCGCTGATTAGTCCCCCTCTCTGCTGAAGTCCATCACCTTGTCAATCCGTACATGGCACATGGCACTTCCTAGGTGGTTCCATGTGGTGTTGCCTAGAGGTGCCATGTGGCACTTTTCTACAAGTTCACATGGACCCCTGAAAATCCCATTGGCGGGTGACATGTGGGAGACTATGGTGCTTCCACATGGAATGATGATGTCACCAGTCATCATGCCGACGTCACCCTGCCATGTTAGTTGCTGACGTCATGCTGACACCAACAGTACAGATGATGATGTGGCCCCTTGTTGACTGGCCCTATTTGACAACTACTTTGACCGCGAATATCTTTCAAACTATAACTCTTCTTGATGATTTGTTTGCACCATTAGAAAGATTGTGAAACGTTATTCACGATCATGCCATTTTCACTGAGTTTTGGGAACTTTGAATGTTTTCTCTTTCTCTATTTGTTGGAGCCATTATGAGAATTCTGAGTTTCCCCTATGATTTTTGAGTTATTCGTATCCTTCTCTGGATCCTTTTTGGATAATGCCTTCCCACTGAGAGATTTTTGGACCACCAAAAGATTTCATCAATCAACTAGTAAGTGAGGGAAGAGTCCCCTCACTTTGTCCTTCTTGATCCACTTTACCTTACCTAGATGTGTTCCTTTTAAGCCTACTCGAAGATAATCAAAATCACCCTTGCACGAAGTCCTCGTATTCATTTCCAGGAAGATATATTATTGTATCTCATCGAAGTACTCATGTGCAAACTCATTAACTGATGGTATTGAAGCTTCATCATCTTGATCCATGATCATGGGAGGCTCAAAAAGTTTCAATTTCTCAACATTCACAACTGAGTAAATCTACATATAAGGTGGAATATCCAGAAGAAAATCATTGGTACCTCTTTTCTCCAAGATAGTGAAGGGTCCATAATGAATGGGATTGAGTTTATTTCCTTCATCCTTCAATCTCTTCTTTCTGATGTGAAGCCATACCCGGTCTCCAACTTGGAACTGATGATTAACCTTGTGCTTGTCATGCCGAGATTTGTACTTTGCTTGAATTTTCTCCAACTTTTCCCGTATTCCCTGGTGTATCTTTTGAATCCTTTGGATGAACTTGCAAGATTTTTTCTCTGTTCATTCTTCATTTACATCGACATATCTCCCGTACATGAAGTCTAAAGGAACCTTTGGTAGGTACCCAAAACATGTCTCGAAAGGTGAAATCTAAGTGGAGGAATGTAAAGCTCGGTTGGGCGCATGTTGTACATAGGGTATCTATTCATCCCATACCTTGGAGTGCTTGCTGCAAAAGCCTCGAAGAAAAAGTACCACTGTTCAAGTTACCACCTCTGTATGTCGGTCTGTATGTGTATGGAAAGTAGTGCTCCAATTCAATTTGGTGTCAATCATTCTCCACAAGATAGTCCAAAATTCCCCAAGGAATCGAGTATCTTGATCTGAGATGATAGATGTGGGTAATCCAAAGTGAAACAAAACATGCTAAAAGAAGAGATTAACAGTCTACTCAGTAGTGATCTTCTTTTTACATGGCATCAAGATACACATCTTGCTGAACCTATCCACTAAAACATTCAAATAATCATGACCCTCTTTGGTCATTGGTAAACCCCCTACAAAATCCATGGAGACACTTTCCCATGGATGGGATGGAACAAGGAGTGGTGAGTATATCCCAAGTTTTCTATTAGTGGGCTTACAAGTAGAACACATCACACGCCCCTTTACATATTTAGTTACAATTGTTTTCATTTGAGGCTAGTAACAAAAACTCTGCAAATGAGCCATAGTCTTTCCTACCACAAAATTCCCAGATACAAGAGAAGTATGAGATTCTCGTATTACATGGACTCGTTCACTTGTAGGAATACATAGCTTTCCAATATGGTGGAGTAGTTTTCCTTGCAGACAATAGTTCTCTATCTGTGCACCAAGGGTTAGATTCACATATACTTATTTAAAATCTTCATTAATGACATATTGTTCTATATAGATATCATGAGATAAAGAAACATTCTTCAAAATAATAGAAGCAACAATAGGAGGTCTAGAAAGCATATCAACTACCTTGTTACTTCTACCCTTTTTGTACTTGATTACTAAGTGAAACTGATATAGAAAACCCATCCACCTGTAGTGTCGAGATTGTTGCAATTTGGTCTGTGATTGAAGATACTGTAAGTGTTGGTGATCTATATGTATGATTGTTTCCTTCCCTAACAAGTAGTGCTTCCATTTATTTACACTATGGACTAATAAATACAACTCTTTATCATAACTAGGATAGTTAACAACAACTTGGTTAAAAGTTTTAGAGTGGTAACAAATAGTCTTACAATATTGCATCAATACTACACCCATGGCATATCCATTGAAATATGTCTCGATCTCAAAAGGCTGTTGAAGATTCCACAGTGCTAATATTGGTGTTGTACTAATCTTCCCCTTCAAAGTGTTGAAATATTTTTGTTTCTTTCCTTCCCACTGAAAAGTGTTCTTCACACTACTTAATTCATACAGAGGAGATGCTATGAAGGAGAAGTTGGTCTCCTCCAATACTGGACTGCACCTAAGAAGCTTCAAACTTCGGTTACACTTTTTGGCTCAGGCCAATTTACAATTACATCAATTTTGGAAGGGTCAATTTTCAATTGTCCTCCTCCTACAATATGACCTAAGTACACAAGTGCAGTCTTGCCAAATTCACATTTAGGCAATTTTAAATACAACTTTTCTCTTTGAAAAGTATCCAATACTTTCTTTACATTCCTCATCCTCATCCCAAGTCCCACTAAAAACAATAATGTCATCTAAATATACAATCACAAATTCATCCATGAAAGTCGTGAATACATCATTCATCACACACATGAAAGTTGCCAGAGCATTACAAATCCCAAACGACATAACTAACCACTCAAACAATCCCTGTTTGGTTTTAAAGATAGTTTTCCATGCATCTTGTTCTGCGACTCTGATTTGATGATATCCACTGCACAAATCCAACTTAGTGAAATAGACGACATTCTTCAATTGATCAAGTAAATCATCTATGCGAGGAAGAGGGTATTGATTTTTCACTGTGATTTTATTTAAGGCCTGGTAATTGACACACATTCACCATGTGCCATATTTATTTGGCACCATCACGATTGGAGAACCACAAGGTGATGAACTAGGCCTAATGACCCCTTGATCCAATCATCCCTGTACCTACTTCTTTATCTCTCTCATCTCCACGACTAACATCATGTACATGACCACATTAGGAAGAGGAGAATCCTACGGAAGATGTATCTCATGTTGTATTTCCCTCTTAGGAGGTAATCCATCTGTTTTTTGAAAAATATCATCATACTTAGAAACAATATCAATTAATTTCTTTTTATGAGATGGATTATACCCTTCAAAAGCATCATATTTCCCAACATCTTTCTCTCTAACGACCATGAGTACATATCTCTTATTAGTGTTTATGAGTCTTTTCATTTTCCTTGCACTAACAAGTGTTGTATTTACCCTCATGCTGTGATCTCTGACAATATATTCCACTCCCCCTTTAGTAAGGTGGTATTTATTCTCATGACCAAGGAAGACTACTTTTCTATCATAAAGATAATGACTTCCCAACACTATGCCACATATATCAAGTAGTACAACATCCAAATCCACTTCATCAATTAATTTTGAATCAATAACAAAAATGATCCTACATTGTTTAGCGACATCAAGTTTTTCTTTGTCACATACCCAACCAAGAGGATAAGGTTTCGAGTGTGGTTTCATTTCAAGACACATTTTCTTGACAAGTGCTTCAAATATTAAGTTTACTTGGGAACCCAGATCAAATAATGTATCTACATTAGTATGTTTAGATACAACTCTTATATGAAATAACTCATTCCTCTTTCATTCATCAACATGAGGTTCATCATTGGAACTAGAAATAGCATGAAGATAATTTTTACCTTGTACTCCAACTGTTGTGATCCTTCCTTCATATCCTAAATCAGAACCAAGATCTTGTTGTAACGTAGAAACAATATTTGTCTTCCCCTTTCCACCGAATTGTTTTGGTTTCTTTTCTAGATGTAGTTTACACCAATGTTCTTCATCATGACTATTCTTCTTGCAATGAGTGCAAGATGGTTTTCCTCCTAACCTTGTCATTGTAGCAGTCTTCTTGTCCATCCTTTTAAACTTCTTAAAACTCTTTTGTGGGAAAATGGATGGTTTCTTTGTGGGATCTTCTTGAACATGTTTCCCCCTATTCTCAAGGTGAGTGGCTTGCACACAAAATTCATCAAGACTAGTGGGGTTAAACAAGAGCAAAGTATGAAGAATATAACTGTGAAGTGCGCCAATATACTTCATTAAAGTTTCAAAAGAATCCAGCGAAATGTTCAATGAAATATCTTTCTTCCTAAATTCTTACATGAAACTTTGTACAGTTTGACCTTTACTTTTCCTTAAAGTTTTCCATTCCATCATTTCTTTATGAAATACACTAATGGATAAAATTGCTTCCTTATCGTTGATTTAAATTATGACCATGAGGAAAGAAGCTTACAAAACTTACTTATGTCGTGAAGCTTTCTCTCCCACCATACAAGAGTGGTGCCTTCCAACCGAAGAGAATCCAGTTTCACTTTAACTTCCTCTTCATCAATATGTTGGACACAACAATACACTTCCACCTGTCAGATCCAATTATCTAGATTTTCAGGATTAGTATCTCCATTAAACATAGGTAAAGAAATTTTTACATCAAGCTTTAATAATGGTTTCTTAAAAGAGGCTTTATGTTTAGAATGATGAGAATTATGAGAATGCTCAGAGGAAGAAGAACTAGAACTCGAAGGTGAAGATGAAGGATTAGGAGGATTTCCTCCATCCCCTTGGTTTACTGAAGCATTATCATTTGCATGTGCTTTCTTATTCTTCCCTTTTTTCTTCATCCTCTTCTCGTAATATCCATACATTCACTTGACCATTTATGACATGCGATAAAAGACCATGTGAAATTTTTTCTCCTCTTCATCACGCTTGTCCTCTCCTACCATTTTATTCCTTATGGATACATGACTAACTTCAGGATTGAAAGTATTAAGAGTTCCTTCAACCTGTTTATGCTTGGTCCTAGTAATCATCCACACACAACAATTCAATTCAAATATGATTGCACTAATACCAACACGATATGATATCTTTTCATTGTGACTTATACAAAATTGCGTTAAACGAGAATAAATTAAAGTGCACCAATAAAAAAGGGAAAAAATGAAAATGAAGAGACATAAACATCATATCTGAACACAAAAAATTGATAATGGAGTTTGTCCTTGGTGGAATACGTTTTCGGGTATTTATCTCAAATGGGTAGTCTCTTTCATTAACTCAACAAAAGAATTTGGAAATTACATAAATATACCTCATTCTGAAATCAAGCTATAGAAATAATGTGCAGATCATAAAACAAACATCATCACTGAATTTTTGGCGTTGAATTACCCAAAAATGACTGTCTCCACGCTCCGATATGACTCTCTCACTCTCTGGCCCAAGAATAATTATGTCTCAGTTTCCGTGCTCTATACAACCTACAATGCTGACTGTACCATCTCGAAATCCATGCCCGCAGGTCCTATGGTCCATGCCCCTCTCTCCATCTCTGGGAGGATTACACATTTTAAGTAATATTCATGGGCGGATGTACTAAGAGGTACCCATGGCACATTTGTTGTGGGCAGAGTTATTAAGGCTTGGTCATCGACGAAGGTTCCGAGGTCGAATCCCATCGGACTCCATTTTGGTGTGTTATTTGTATCTATCTATATATATATATATATATTTAAATAAATGATTCCCACTAACTTTAATGGATTCTATAAGTCCTTCCAACTGCTTCTAAAAATTGGCATGGTCCACTAGATTTGGTGGACCTACCATTTTTTTAATTTTGAAATTCGATCACGGGTTGATATATGGCATTTTGGAGGTGCCACATGTCACCTGTTGATTGGGTCACATGGCATCTACTGATTAGTCCACCTATTTTCTGATGTCAATCACCCCGTCAATCCCTACATGACACGTTGTGCTTCTTGGGTGGTACCATGTGGTGTCGCCTGAAGGTGCCATGTGGGAATTTTCTACTGGTCCACATGGACTCTGAAAATCCCATTGGAGGGTGATACATAGAAGCCTCTGGTGCTTTCACATGGCATGTTGATGTTAGCTGTTGACGTCAGCAGTACAAATGATGATGTGGCCCCCTGTTGACTAGCCCTGTTTGACCGCAACTTTGACCGCAAATATATTTCAACTCGTAACTTCGTTTGATGAGTTGTTTGAGTTGTTAGAAATATTGCTACACGCTCTTGCCGATCATGCCATTTTCAGTAAGTTTTGGGAAATTTGAATTTTTTCCCTTTCTCTATCTACTGGATCCACTTTGAGCGTTCTAAGTTGCCTCTGTGAGGTCTGAGTTATTATTAGCCTTCTCTGGATCCTTTTTGGATCATGTATGTACAATATATTATATTATTTCTAGTTTTCACCGAGTCAATGATATATATGTGTGTGTGCGTGTCACTTTTCTTATGTACGGTATGGATATCTTCTTCTTGGTAGTTAGTGAAATACACTATGGTAATCAATGTGCTACAAGAAAAGATTTAATTTGTGGTTTTGCATGGATTGTGATGTGGTTGTGTATTTTAAATGGAGGGTATTTGTATAAGTTTAATAGGAATGATATTCTTATGAATTTGATTTGTAATAGTTTTGGGGCATATTTAATTTAAGGTTGATATAGAAGGAAGAATTCTACTCATTTTGTGAGAAGTAACAAAAATAGAATATAATGGTGAAGATTTGAAATATGATATGCCCAATAAGGAATTATATGTTGATCTGGTATAATGAACTACATGATTCATTTTAGAGGGTATGTTGATTTTTATGTCAAAGTTGTCTACTATGACATGTCTATATTAGTTACTTGTTGCAATAATAGTATGCTCTGAACTTCATGGATAAGTTTGCACTTCATAGAAATGTGAATTATTGATGTGGCGTGGGGCCAATGATATTTTTATTACAATATTAAAATGATGCATATATTTTAACACACCCCAGAATCACTTCTGGGCATATATCACTAAAAAATTTACTTCTTTCAAATAAAACAATTCAGAATTTTCTTTAAATCTGTCCCATTAAAACTTTGATACATTTTATTAGTCGATATGCCATGCATATGAACACAATTATGCAGTCCTAACAACATATATTCCATGCATATTTAAAATAATTATACCACCAAAGAATTAACATACTTAAGCACATAGTAAACATCATAAACACATAAAATAAAACTTATATTTTAATGAAAATCACCAATTGGATACAAACCTCATGCATTCCTCCCAGCGAGAGACTCTGCTATTCGTTCAATCTCAATAAGAGGTCACCCTCAATATGGGGCTATGAATCCACTAGGGAAAATTTTACTTAATCTAAACTAAGGTCCCACAACACACAACTCAGGACAAGACCAATGAAACCAACTCTAGTAGTATTTCCACCTCACAGTCTCATTCCTTGCATCCTGTCCAACCCCAACAAGTGTAGCCCTTCACTACTCCACATTCCTTTAGTTGTACCCCTTCCCTTCTAGGGCTTCAACAACAGGCTGACCAAGAAGTCTCAAGGCTTTGTGACACTTGGAACACAAGGCTACTCTCAAAGAGCACAACACCCACTAATCCTACACACATGGAAACATACTCCCAACAATTTTCTTACCCAAAGAGAATGCTCCTCAGGCTTGAAAACCTACTTCTTCAATCCTAAAATCTAAAGGATTTATAGGGTTACAATGCTAGTATGATTACTGGGCAACAATAGCTCCACAAATCACCCTCTACAAGAAATGGTATGAATGATGGAATGAAAGAATGGAATGATTTTCCACTAAAAGCCAACATTATATTTGCATGTTCCTATCTAGACACATGGAACTCAAGGAACTACCTTTTGCTCCACTTGGTGATTCCTTTCTCCACTTAGGAACCTAGGGTAAAATCGTATCCTATGAATTATGACTTTATGAATATATTATTATATTCCCTTAGCTTAGCCCCTTTTCCTTATATCATATCCCCCTTTCCCCGATATCGTGGAGTCCTAGCCGCCCATACTCTTTAGTATGATTTGGTTTGCAACAATGAAGTATTTTGTTAATATATATCCAAGTGTGATTATAATTTACATTTGTCAGACTTGTTGGCCTTTAAACACATAATCTCCCTGGCCTAAATCACATAGGAACTCTAGCCTCAAAACATGCTATCTCACCATCTTATAAAAGATATGTACATTTACAATATAGGGACTAACCTAGGGATATTACATTCCCCTCCCCATTATTTATGCACTATCCTTAATGCATTATATACTCATGTATGATAAACATTATTTAAAAAGATCCAAAAAGATGTAGGTACTTCTACTGCATGGAATCCCCATTCTCCCATGTTGAATCCTCGGGATCGTAGAAATTCCATTGTACTTTTACCAGTTCGATGGATCAATTGCATATTTTGACCTTCTTGTCCAATATGCACACCGGTTGGACCTGGAAGTCACCCTCATTCTCCACATGGATCACATTCCAATCAATTACATGATTATCATAAAGCACATGATTTTTAAGAAAAGATACATGGAATACATTATGAATGAACATAGATGCAAGTAATTAAGCATGTATGCCACAAGACCAATCCTCTCTAGGATTTCGAATGGTCCACAATATATTGTTGCTAGTTTTGGGTAGCTTCCCAATTTCAATGAAATCTTGTTATCCTTTATTTTCTATGTTTTTGTAGCATCAAGAGGTATTACCACATGAACCTAGGTGTCAAGCATGTGGGAGCCATTCTTGACACTCACATTGCGATTTTTCCTTGATAAAATCCTTTGTGTGAAGTGTGGGGATTTGTGGGTTTGTTGATGGGATTTTTGGGCTTGTGTTCAGGCTTCACACCCACATGTGTGAATAAACAAGTCTAATTTAATGTTGAGTTTGTGGAGAGAGTGCCTAAGTGGATTTAGGGGCTTTTAACTCAAAATTATAGTTGTATAAAAATAGGTATATTGTGAATATTGAAAGGAAAAGTGAATGTGAGATTCATTCTTGGAGTTAGGTTGTGGTTACCTCGACTAACTATGGAGAGGGGTCAAGTATGCCTTAGTTCTACAGTTTTTTAATTGTTTTTGGCGGGAATCTTAGAGAGGAGGGATGAGTAGGGCCTAGGCCCAATGTAAAATAAGAGGACATCCATTCATTATGTTTTGGAGGAAGCCAACAAGATCAACTTCAGTCTGTGAGGACTAGGAGAGGCTCATCCTACTAGGAAAGGAAACCATTGTATTTTTTGGTGGTTCAAACTCCTAGGAAAGGGAAGCGGTTGATTTTCTGGAGGCTTGACCTACAACAAGAGGCTATCCATAAGTCTATTGGTTACTGTTAGGGTCTTTCATAGGTAGTGTAGCCTATTCTTAAACTTGAGGGATGGTACAATATCCTAGCCACTTATTTGAGGACTAGAACAATAGGTTCGGGTGGGATAGAACAACAACTTATGTGGGATGTTAGAGCCAATATAACCACATAGAAAGGGACATCCTCTGAGGGTTTTTATAGTCATCCTAGGTGGGAAAAATTGGAAAAAGATACTAAGGAGGTTTTATGCACTAACTTTTGTAAGTTTTTTGGTATTTTTCTTTTGTGTAATAAAGGGTGAATTTCCCTAGTACAAGAGCCCATTGTTCTAGGAATGTGTTGAAGGAATAATAAGTTATTTGGGAATTAATTTCCTGTGTACTATGTATGATCTAATTCCTAGTGTTTTTATGTATTTTGTGATAATTTGTTAAACATCTGAGTGTGTTTATGTTGACAGTTCAGATTGTGTAATTTTTGTGTATATTGTTAAGAACCTCGACTAGACATGAGGTGTGTTCAAAATCAAACATGGTATCAGAGTTGAGGCTTTAAATAGAGTGAAGGATCATCTCTTAAGACATGAGTTGTTGCATATTTTTTTGTGTTCTGGGCATGTCACAATGGTGGGCACTCTTAATATTGAGTATAGGTTCGAAGGGCCAACAAATTTTTGGGCTTGGAAGGAAAATATTATTTTTCTCTTGGAGAAGAATGATCTCAAAGAGTATTTTGAGATGGTAGTTACAAGTATTAATGATTTGGAGGAATTGGAAGCTCATAAGTAGAAGGAAGTGAATTCCAGGTGGGTTTTTTTGGATTCCATGAAGGATCACCTGATTCCTCACATTTGTGAGAAGAATAAAACCAAGGATATGTTTGATTCTTTGGTGAGCTTGTACCAAAGTGGTAATGCAAGAAAAAATTTCATATTGAGGAACCATCTCAAATTAGTTGAGATGTGCAGTTCAAACACAGTTTCTAGATACCTCATGAGGATAACTTAGATTCATTATCAACTTGCAGCCATTGGTGAGGTAGTTGATAACAGAAAGTTGGTGGATGTGGCATTGAATGGTTTTCCCAGGTATTGGGAACCATTTTTGCAGGAGATCTGTGCATGAGAGAAGTATCCATAATTTGATAGATTGTGGACCAATTTCATTGAGTAGGAGGCTCAAATAGAGTCCATGAATGGAAAGTAGAAAGGTATCAATGATGAGAACCAAGACCTATTTTCTCATACTAGAAAGGGTAGAAGAGGAGGTTCTATAGAGAGAGAGAGGAATATCTAGAGTCATGAATGAAGAACAAAATTAGAAATATAAAGTGTTTTTCTTGTCATGAGTATGGTAATTATGCTTCACAGTGTCTACAAAGAAAAAGAGGGGGAAGGAAGAAACATGCATCAACAACATAGGTGTATGAGGTCACATATAGAATTTATAGGGAGTTCTTATTGGTCTCTACCCTTTCTGGTATAGTTTCTTGTAGTGGGACTTGGTTAGTGGATAGTGGGTCCACGTTTCATATGACAAGAGCACATGAGTTGTTTGAGATATTCACAAATACTGACTCATATTTGTGTGTGGAACTTGATATGTGTACCAAGCATGTTGTGTGGGGATCTAGAATAGTGTCATTCCAGATGGAGTCAGGAGATGTTTTGAGGGTGAAACATGTGCTATGGGTTCTAGAACCTAGGAGGAGTGTGCTCTTAGTCACAAAAATTTAGGAGAAGGGTTGTGCAATTTTTTTCTGGAATGGATAAGTGTTATTCATTCCTACATGATCTCTCTGAATCAACACTTATTCTTGGATTTAGAGAGATAAACTTATATAGGATAAAGGGAAAGCCTATGTGATCTATTTCCAGTAGTAGCAGAGTGAAAAGGTCATGGAGAATGTATCTTTGAAGGTTAAGTATAATTAAAGGGATCCCAAATTCATAGGGAGTCATCAAATTCATAAGCAGTCTGACTTTAGAGGGAGTGAAAATTTTTAAAGGGAGATTCATTCATCTAGATGAAGTCAACCTTCAGGTTCAGGTGGGAAAAAAGAGTCTTCCAATACTGCCTAGAAGGTGTCATGGGTTAAGGAATCTAAGAAGGAAGATCAAAAGCGGTATTCTTCTAGGATCAAAGTGTCTTCTAAAAAGGGATCATGCCATACAACACAATTTGCTTCAGTGACAAAGGGAGTATTTGTGGTAGTGGATCCAGTGTGGGAGGTAGATATACTTCCAGTATGGGAGACAAAAATGCTTCCAGGTGATGGAGTATGGAATACCTCTCTCGCTAAGAGGAAGTGTTGATGTTTTTGTATCATTGGGAGGTATGCCCACATGATCCTAGGTGTCGGGCATGTGGTATCCATTCTTTACACTCACATTGCAATTTTTCCTTGAGAAAATCCTTTGTGTGAAGTGTGGGGCTTTGTGGCCTTGTTATTGGTTTTGTGGGCTTGTGTTGGGGCTTCAAACCCACATGTGTGAATAAACAAGTCTAATTTAATGTTGAGTTTCTATTGAGGGTGCCTAAGTAGATTTAGGGGCTTCTAACTCCACCTTACAGTTGTATAAAAGAAGACCTATTGTCAATATTGAAAAGAAAGGTGAGAGTGAGATTGATTCTTGGAGTGATATTGTGGTGATCTCATCCAAATATGGAGAGGGGCCAAGTAGGCCTCAATTCTATAGTTTTTTAATTGTTCTGGGTAGGTAGCTTAGAGAGGAGGGTCAAGTAGGGCCTAGAACTAGCCACACTGAAGAGGAAAAACAACCATTATTTTTTGGGGGCATCCAACAAGACGATATCCATGCCATGAGGTTTAGGAGAAGCTCGACCTACTAGGAAAAGAAAACGCTGGAGTTTTTTGTGGTTTAGCCTTCTACAAAAGGGAAGATATTGATTTTTTCGAGGCTCGGAAATAGGTCTATTGGGTGGTGTTAGGGGTTGTTATAGGTAGTGAAGCCTAGCCACAGACTTTAGGGATGGTAAAAAATCACAACCACTTATTTTGGGAATGAAACAACAGGTTTTGGTGGGCTTAAAAACAATGTTTGTGGGTTGTTACAGCCAGTCTAACCATATATAAAGGGGAATCCTCTGAGGGATATTACATTCATATTAGGTGGGTAAAATTGGACAAAGAAACCAAGGTGGTTTTCTACAGTAAATTTTGTAATTGTTTTGGTGTTTTACTTTTGCATAAGAAAGGGCCACTTTCCCTTGTATGGGATCCCGTTGTTCTGGGACTTGAATGAAGAACACATGATTTTAGAATTAATTTATTGTGTATTGTGTATGATCTAATTATTGGTGTTTTTATTTCTTCTGTGTTACTTTTTTATACATCTTAGTGTGTTTATTTTCATAGTTCAGATTGTGTAATTTCTATGTATACTATTAAGGACCTAGACTAGACCTTAGGTGTGTTCAACATACAAAATTTGCTTTCAATAACACATGCTCACGCACTTTGAATTATCTATGCATTCTTCCTTTTCTACATAACATTTATGTCTATCCTGAGAAACCTTCAAACTATTTTTTATTTTCACCACTTGATCTTCCATTTCTTTGAGAAATTATGGCCCAACCACTTCTCTATCTATTGGGTTGTCCTAGCTCATTGGTGTGTTACAATTTTTACAATACAATACTTCAAATGGGATCATCTTTAAAGATGCATTATAACCATTATTCTAATAAAATTCAATTAAATGTAGATAATCTTCCCATTTTGATGGTTTATCCATCACATAAATTCTTATAATATCCTCAATCACCTAATTGACCATATTTATTTTCCCATCTAATTCTGGGTGATATGTTGTGCTAAAATTCAAATTTGTCCCAAATTCTTCAAAAATTCCTTCCAAAAAATTCATGTGAAATTGGGATCTCTATCAGATACAATTTTCTTAGGCACCCCATATATCTTGGAAATTTGTCTCATGTAAATCTTTGCAATATTCATTTCCTTGTGAGTTAGCTTCACTAGATCAAAATGATAATCTTTAGTTATCTTATCCACCACCACTACGATGGAATCATGTTGCTTCATTGTTTTGGGCAACTTTGAAATAAAAAAAATTGTCACAAATTCCCATTTGAACTTAGGAATGAGTAATGGTTGTAGAAATCTAGATGGATGTCTCTTCTCATCCTTCACCTTATGACATTCTAGACATTTTTCCATATAATCATCCACCTCTTTCTTTATACTGGGTCAAAAATATTGGCTCTTTATAGGTGCAATTGTTTTTTGGTATCCAGGGTGCCCGACATAAGGCACATTATACATTTCTCTCAACACTATATTTTTTATATCCCGAGATTTAGGCACATATACCTCTCCCTGTACATGAGGATTCCATCCTCTCTCAGCTCATAGTATTTAAGTTTCTTCTAAAAATTACCTTGTTGTAATGTTTATTTTGTTTGCAAATGATGATGATCTAATTGTATAGCTTCCAAAATTTGGTCTTTTAAATCATATTTGTACATGATAATGGTTGAATCATGCATCTCATGCACTCTCCTATTGAGTGCATCAACCACCTCGTTCTTTGTTCCTTTGATATATCAAATTCATACTCACTAAGGAATTCTAGCCATCTAATTTGTCTAGCATTCAATGTTGGTTGTCCAAACAAATATTCAGACCAATATGTTCTATCCTCAACTCAAATATTTTTCCTATAAGATAATGCCTTTGCATATTTAAGGCATCAAATATGGATTCCAATTATAAATCATGTGTGGAATAGTGCCTCTCATTATCTTTCAACTTCCTTGACTCATATCATATCACATGCCCATTTTGGGTAAGGACTCCACCAAGCCATTCCTTGCATGCCTTAGTGCACACAATAAAATCTTCGTTTGGATCAGAAATATTCAAGATTGGTGCACTTGTCAATAAATTCTTCAAGCATTGAAAAATTTCTTCACATTCATACTTCTATTCAAACTTCACACCCTTCTTTTGCAAAGAAGTAATTTGATGTGTAATACTACAAAAACATTCAATAAATATTATATAATTACCCATAAGTCCCATGAATGATCTCTTGTATGAGACATTATTTGGTGTTGGCCATCCTCTAATGGATTCTATCTTCTCAGGGTCCATTGTTATCACTTCATGTGAAATAATATGGCCCAAATAATGTATCCTCCTTTGATAAAATGAGCACTTGCTCAACTTGACATACAATTTATGCTACCTCAATACCTATAGTGCCATCCTCAAGTGTTTCTCATTCTCCTATTTATATTGAGAGCCAATAAGTATGTCATCTAAGAATACAATGACAAACTTATTCAAGCAATTTATGAAAATATCATTCATCAAACACATGAAGACAATTGGTGCATCTGAAAACCAAAATGGCACCACTACAAACTGATAATGGCCATACCGTTTTCTAAATGTTGTCTTGTTGAACACTTCTTGTTTAATCCTCATTTGATGGTAGCCTGACCTAAAGTCAATATTGGAGAATATATCTTTCAACTGGGAGATCGAAAGACAATGGTGGTGTCTAAAGACATCGTTTCACTATAGAATGATCACACTCCATGAGGGCATGAAATATCTCTATCGATGATGACAGATCGATCATAAGGATCATCTATATATAGGTTATGATCATGGACCAAACCAACAATCATAGGATGTAAGTGTTTGTACCTATCAACTTGGAAGAAAACAAATTGCAACTCTTTCCCCCCAACATTTGTTCTGACTGTAAAAGTTGATCAAAGATGGTATAGAAACACCCTTGAAGAAGTATTATCACCATCAACTCTCATAAAGGAAAAAAGGTAGTTGCCCATTGAAAATTGGCTGCAAAAATATTGTCAAAATACATTCCCAATCGGTTAGTCAAATAGAGAACAAGAAAACACAATCTAGTGGATCGGTCTACTAGACAATAAGAAAACCAATAAAATTAGTCTTTGTATCATGTAGAATAAGTATAAGTGTAGCTACCAACAACATAGTTGAACATGGTTCATGAAATCTCATCAAATCGAAGTCGATTCAACAAGAAGAAGTCAAGTCAATAAGACAAGACATCAATTGGGTTTACACATCAATAACTTCAAATAATCGCCCCCTTAAACATAATTAAGGGATCAAAGCATCAACAATAGTTTGCATCGAAAACACCAATTGATGAAAAGAAACTAGTTGAAACTCAATTGATGAACAATAACTAGTTGAAACTCAGTTGGTGAATATGCAGTCAAAATATCTAGTCAACTTTCATCTCTATTCAAACCTTAGTCAACCAATATCCTAGTAAAATTCCAGTCAAATTTCATGTCGAGTGAATTATTCATCGACTACTCTAAATCAATTAGTAGTGAAAAGGAATCTTGCATGACTATAGAACCGATGATACACAACGATATGAAGTCCTCAAGCATCTGGATATATTTTACCATGACCATTCATTGATCCAACCATAGTCTATCATGGTAGTATGTATTGGTCCACGATTATGTTTTTCATATCTCTTCTACAAAGATTGGAAATCATCATTGTCATTCCTTCAATTTTTATTGCGAGGATGACAATAAGGAACATAGATTTTTGTTGGTTGATCAAAATAATTTGTCTCATGGTCTAGTGTACTCTCAAGAGTAGAAAAACCAGGTATAGAAAAAATGTCATCTGTAGAAATATTCTCATATTCTGGTATGTTAGGAACATCCAATTCATCAATCTATTTAGTAGTAGGTTTCTCTTCTAGAAAACCATTTTGATCTCCACATACAAAAAATAAAACTTCCCTAGGTGCAACAAGGCTAGGTGCAGGAAAGGAGGAAACTGTTAAGCCCTAATATTGGCTCATTAACCCTTAATTGGGGAATATTACATTAGTAATGTTATTTTATTTATGTCGGATGTATTCCATTAGTTGTAATTATACCTCCTAGTCTCCTATATATACCAAGGAGACATTTTCATTTGGAATCATCTTGTACTTGAAC
>JZKD02S1695219.1:589266-615578 GCA_000966675.3 Picea glauca | reverse complement strand
AGTTGTAATTATACCTCCTAGTCTCCTATATATACCAAGGAGACATTTTCATTTGGAATCATCTTGTACTTGAACATTTAAGTGGGGTAAAAGGAGGTTGCCCCCTTGAAGAGGCGTATTATCTGAAATTATCTCCTTTTCAAGGACTTGAGTACCTTTTCTAAGGCTTTTCTATGCTATATTGATATTTGATTCTTAACATATGGTATCAGAGCTCAAGGTCTTGGGGTTTCACTGCTACATCTGAGACACCTTGGAATTTTCGCTATACATTTCTTTCTACAATGTTTCAGAAGGAACTTCTTGGAGGGTATTTATTAGATATATCAAGGTACATTGGGTTAAAATTTCATCTCTTGAGGCCTTATACTTTCGGAGATACAACCTGTACAAGATAAGGTTCTGGAATCATCTTGAACTGAGTCATTGCGGAATTTTCGCTATAATTTTTTTTATGTAACATTTCAAACCCTAAAAATTGGAGGATATTCACAAAAATTAGTAAGGTATCTGTGGTAAAACGTTTAGCTTCTGGGTCATATTACATTTGTAGATACACCCTGTGGAAGATAGGGTATCTGACTAGTCCTATTGACTATTATCAAGAAGGTATTCCAGGTAAAACAATCATAACTTTTTCCTAGAGTATCCAAATTGAGTGGGACCAATTTCATTGGATCATGGATAGTCTGTAGTATCTCTAGTACAATTTTCAGAATTTTATATCAATTATTTTGTGCGGGGCATGCTGTACAAGTGAGATCGCTTGGAAAGGAAAAAAATCAACAAGTTGTGGGAAGTTACCATAAATTCCACTTGGCATATCCAATTTTGATCAGACCTGTGGAATTGTAGAGAAGAAATATAAGATAACTACATAAAAGAAATTTTCATACCCAGAAGGGCCAAAAATTGGGAGATACAACAGAAGAAATATTGTCTAGCAGAACCACCTCAAAATCAAGGTTCAAAAGTGATACTTGGTCAACATTCCACCCAAAAAGGGAACTTCTACACCAAATAAACCTCCAAACAATCCTACTTGGACTCTTGATGAAGGTGAATAAATGTGTAGGGACATAAAAAGTTTACAAAAGAAGATAGTAACAAAATATGAACTACACGAGATGGAAGCTAAGTTTGAGGCAATGATGGATGGTTTAAAAGAGGAGATCATGGAAGTATTGAAAATTTTTGTAACAAAGAAGACACCTAAAAGTGAAAATGCATCCCATGAAATGTTGACATGTTTACAAGAAGAGCGTGCTTGTCATTGATGGAAAGAACAACAATAATGATAGCATGCTTACAATTATTGATGGCAAGAACAACAATGATGAAGGTATGGTTACAGGAAAGAATAGTAGCGATGTTGGTAGGTTTATAGTTGGGAGACAACAATTGAAAACATGCAAGCTCATCCCAACGATGACAAACAAGAGAAAGTGGCAAGACCAACAACGCAACAATGTTCACATGGAAATATCAGAAGCGTAAACTCCATTTCGGGGTTTCGAATACCGGGAGTTGGAGGAGTCAAGGAAGAAACTCGGATGGCAAGATCATAAGCATAAACTCCATTTCAGAGTTTCGGATACTAAGAGTTGGAGGAGTCAAGGAAGCAACTCATGGAAAAATATCACGAAATGTGAAACCACAATGTAAACTCCATTTCAGAGTTTCGGATACCGAGAGTTGGAGGTGTCAAAGACACTCACGACAAGAATGATGAAATCGCGAAATGCAAAATATCAGAGCATGTTAAAGACTCTATTTTGGAGTTTCAGTTACCGGGAGTTGGAGGAGTCAAGAGTCGAGACTCTTCATTACAAGAGTTCCGAAGTTGCGAAATGTGAAATGCAAAAATCCTAAATCAAGCACATCAAAAAAGACTCCATTTAGGAGTTTTACAAACTGGGAGATCAAATATCAAAGGAAGGAGTGCCCTAACCTCTCAAACTCGCGATATGCAAAATCGCGAAATAATCCTAGCCATCGGATCGAGGATTGATCTAGACTGTTGATCAGACATGACGAAGGCCTGTGAAGTTTTGAAATCACGATAAGATCTGGATCGTTGGGTCCATAGGACACATGGCGAAAGATCATCATTTCGCTGACTGGAAAGTCAAAGGAACAGGGTTCCGTAACCTCTTGAACTTGCGATATGCGAAATCGCGAAATGTTGAAATGAAAAAATGCGAAATGCCAAAATACCTTTAGATCATTTTAGGGTTTGTGACTTGGAGTGTCGAAACACTTCATTATAGAAATGTCAAAACACTGAAATGCGAAACACCAAAATACGTTCAGATCATTTTGGGGTTCGTGACTTAGAGTGTCAAAACACTTCATCACAGAAATGCCAAAATGCCAAAATTCATTTTCAAATACGGTTGTGGTCATAGCCAGTGGTCACATCTGCGGAAGATGGAGGAAGGAGCTAGTGCAACCAAGCTCCATTTTGGTGATTGCGACTTGGAGTGTCGAGACCCTTCATCATAGGAATGTCGAAACGAGAAATTGCGAAAGTGCTTTATGGATAAGTGCTTGTTCACCATCGGTGGTCACATCGTCGAAGATCTATAGAGAATAGCTCGAAGAGACAATCTCCATTTTGGATTTTGGGACATGGAGAGTCGATACGACACTTCACAAAATCCCCAAAATGTGAAATGTGAAATGCATGTTCAGAATTGGCCCCTGGTCATAACCTATGGTCATGTCGACGAAGGCTCAAGGGAGGAGATAACACTGAGATAATCTCCATTTCAGAGATCGCGATTTGGAGAGTTGAGATGCTTCACCACAGGAATGTCTAAATGCCGAAATGTTGAAATGCAAAATGGCAAAATCAACGCGAGACTCTATGCTTGTAATTGAACGATGTTGGATACTTGGAAATCTGATTGAAGGGCTATTGTTTCTCTTTACAGTTAATCGATCAGTTACGATTAAGTTAGCAGAACTGAATCATGACTCTTAGACGGTTGGCGATTCAGTTGCTGATGCATTTTATTGGAGGTTCATAGTGTAACTGCAAGAAATGACTGATGGTTTATGCCAGAGGACTTGAAGAGACTTCAGGGTGATTTCCAGAGAATATGAAGAGTCTAGAGGAATCTTCCAATGGCATGAAGACTCTTCATAGAGGCTATTGACAGATGGAAGAGCGTTGAAGCCTATAACTGCAATAAGGAGGATAAGCTCCACTATGATAGAGAAGATGAAGTGTATCGACTGCTAGAAAGGCTAAGGAATCTCAGCATAACACCCGATGATGATAAACACATGGGTATAACTGCTAGAAAAGATGAGGAATTTCCATGATGATCAGGAAGAGGACTCGACACAAGGAGAACATGCAAAATAGAGAGAGTGTGTTCATTCTCGAGGGAGTGAGGCAGTGGCAATGTGGAGTGGTAGTGAATATCCCGATGTGGAGAACAATGGCAGGGTGTTGAGCATGCAGAAGCATTGTGCATAGAGTATGCACAAGGTGCACAGAGACTATAAGAATTTCGAACAAAGAAGAGATGAGGGCTGTTGTTGAGAGTGATTTAGGCATGTAGAAGGATATAGTGTGAAACAATTGAAATACACAGAAGAGGAATTCTGCATTGAATGGACATGGCACACAGAGCATAAAAGGTAGAAGAATAGAAAGCACAAGGCATGTGTGTAGGAAGACAATGAGGCAGACAGAGCATGGCAGTGTAGCAGAACAGTGATGAGACTGGTAAGCCATTGATGAACATTATATCACTATAATAAGTTTCAGTAGAAAAGATTGATATTTTAGGGTGGTTGGGAGGTGCTAGGGAGGACTGTTGTCCTCAGAGGTTCAAGTGGGTGCTTGAACACAGGGAGTTGTAGCTTCCATCTGGTTGCAGCCAGAGAAACCAGTGTGGCAGGGTGGTGCAAGGGAGAACATTGGTTCTCTGATACATAGGTCGGTGCCTGTGTAACTGGAAGTTGTTGCTTCCATCTAGTTGGTGTTGGAACTCTTAGGAAGTTGGCGCTTCTATCTAGTTGGTGTTGGAACTCTTAGGGAGTTGGTTCTCCCTTCTAGTGGGTTCTAGAGAAACCAGGGAGTTGGTGCTTCCTTCTAGTGGGTGCTAGAGAAACCAGAGAGTTGGTGCTTCCTTATAGTGCGTGCTAGAGAAACCAGGGAGTCGGTGCTTCCTTCTAGTGGGTGCTAGAGAATCCAGAGAGTTGGTGCTCTCAACAAGTAGTAGCTTGCAAAATAGAGGTTGTAGCCTCATTATGAGTTGGTGCTCATAAGTATGATAATGTATAGAATGTAAATATTACTTATCATATAAAGAAGTAGAGGTTTTTATCCTTTATGGGTTTCCTAAGGAAATATCTGTCTCTGTGTATCTCATATGTGTGAATGATGTTGAATTTTCTATTGCTTACTTCCTTGCATTATTGTGATTGTCATTGAGTGCTCTGTAAAGAGTTTAAAATAAGCATAATTGTTTAAGCACGGTAACAACTAATTCATGCCCCCCTCTCAGTTGTCCAACAATTTGTATAAGGGGTGGTTCCTTTTATCTAAAGGTAGATCTGTAAGCTTAAACATGACAAGTCATGAAGGGACTTCATCCACTAAGCCTCCTCTGTTTGATGGAACAAATTTTTCCTTCTAGAAGGTTAGAATGAGAACATACCTAATGGCCTTAGGTGCTGATGTTTGGGATGTAGTAGAGAATGGATACATAAATCCTGTTGTGCTAGCTTCCAAGGATGATAAGTTAGAATTTATCTTTAATGTTAAGGGAATGAATGCTATCTTGAATGGACTTGCAGAAGCCAAGTTTGCAAAGGTGATGCATCTTCAAACTGCCAAAGAAATGTGGGATAAACTTATTAGCAACTATGAAGGAAATGAGAAAGTAAAAGATGCCAAACTTCAAACATTTAGGTTGAAGTTTGAACAACTAAAGATGAATGAAGATGAAACAGTTAGCAAGTATTTTTTAAGAGTTGAAGAAATTGTGAATGCCATGAAGGGTCTTGGTGAGAAGATTGAAGAATCAATTTTAGTTCAGAAAATTTTAAGATCTTTGCTTGATAAATTTAATCCAAAAGTCTCTACAATAGAAGAACTAAATGATCTTAAAAATCTGTCCATTGATCAACTGCTAGGAACTTTAACTTCATATGAAATGAGAATCAACAAAGATAAATCCATTACTAGGAAAGCATCTTTTAAAGCAGACAAGGATACTGATTCAGATTTAGATGATATTGAGGCAAAATTTGTGAGAAGGTTAAAGAAAGGAATACGAAAATATCAAGGCAAGCTTCCCCTCAAATGTTTTAACTATGATAAGATAGGTCACTTTGCAAATAAGTGTCCACACAAGAAGAAGGACTAGAACTCTGAAGGTGAAGAGAAGTACAAATTCAAAAGATTTGATAGAAAGAAAAGTTTATGTGTAAACAATGATGACTCCTCATAAGACACCAATAGTGACTCTTCCTGTGAAGATAAGGTAAATGAATTCATGCTTATGGCCAAAGAGGATTATGATAATAAAATCATAGGCAATGATGATAATGATGAAGAAGCTGTGGTTGACTTGGAAAGAGACTTGATCAACGCTTTGGAAGAGATTGACAGACTCAGACTTAAGAAGAGAAAGAAAAAACAATTGTTGATACAGTTCAAGAAAGGAACTAAAAAACCTAATGAAGACTTTTCCCTGCTAAAAGTGGAATTAGAAGAGGCAAAGAAAATAGAGGAAATTCTAAAACAATAGTTATCAGAAAAGAAGGCAAGATCTGAAGCCCTGGAAGAAAAAGTAGTGAAAACAAGGAAAGAGTTGGAGAAGTTTCAAGCCTTGTATCATCAGAATCTGTCAAGTATCAAAGCCTCAGAAGGATTAGCCACCATTCTGAATCAACAAAGGAATCTAAAGCTGAAAACTGGTTTGGGTTATGAAAAGGGATCAAGTAGTGGTAAGCCAAGAAACAAAGAACCCATCAAGTTTGTCAAATCTACAACCAATGACAACAATAAACCTGCAGAAACAAAGGAAGACAATCAGCCGCCCAGGAGGAGTAAAGAAAAAGGTGCCAGGATTGAATCTGTAGAACAAAGAAATAATGCACTCCCTGCTCAAGGAAATCATCAGCATGGAAGAAATCGACCTTCTCAAGGAAGACAACCATTTTCTAGGTACCAAGGATTTTTCTATGGATATGGTTTTTTTTTTTCTAACTTTGGTCACAAAGTTGTAAACTATTCTTTAAAATTTAGATATGAGCAAGCAAGACATTCAAGGTATAGATATCTGCCACAACAATGAATGAGACACCCAAGTAAAAAACCTCCATAGAATGAAAATCACTTGATGGCTGGGAAAAGGACATAGGTTAAGCATAACAATCGTTTTGACTGTTTAATCAATGAACCAAAATGCTACATCTATCATAACTATGGACATAAAGTTGTTGGTTGCCGCTTAAAGAACTATAAATCAGATTTGAATTCCTCTGCTGAAAATGTCAAGGTTTGGAAGAAGAAAGAAAGTGGTAACTGTGGATTAGTGTTGTCGGCTCAAAGACAAAAGAACCCCTAGAATATAGATAGTAGATGTTCCAAGCACATGACTGGAGAAAAGGATAGGCTTCTGCTTATATGCAAAATCAAAACAAGAAATGTGATCCTTGAAAATGATGAACCAGGTAAAAACAAGGATAAAGGGATGGTGAGTTTAAGTAATGGAAAAGGAGATTCTCAGGATGATCTTCCTATAGATGGGATGAACCATAATTTTCTCAATGTAAGTCAAATGTGTGAAAGAGGATGTAAAGAGGTGGTCCTTTCCAAAGACTGTAAGATAAAGTCTGTAAACTCAAGACAAGTGGTGGCTAAAATAATAAGGACAAACAACAATGTTGATGTTGAATCCTCCCCTACAAGTAAAGAAGAAGATTCATATACAATAAAAGAATGCCCAGCTAGCATTTATCCCATGGAAGAAGTAGGAGAAGAATCATGTCATAAATTGGAAGTAGAAGTTTCGATGGTTGAGAAGTCAAACATGCAAATCAAGTTCTTGAACAATTCCATGACCCTGGATAAAATCTTGGATAGTCAGAGATCACCAAATGAAAAATCCAGTATTGGACTCAACAAGGTAGAAATCAGTGCTCCTAAGAAACTTGATACAGGTCCTCCATTTGTAAAAAGGAAAAGTAGATGTGAGAATGTTTGTAGTGTTTTTCTCTTGTGATGTATATGGTCATAAAAGCCTTTGGTTGTAAGAATCATGGAAGAAAAATGAATTTGCAGTAATAGAAATTGATGAGAATCAATGGGCAGATCCAAGGGTTGTTTGAAAAGTACGAGCTACAATTACGTAGTGTTTCAGTAGGACAACAACATGCTTAGCAACAACATTTTGTTTTACAAAATGATATACATGACATCTTGTAGAGATAACAAGAGGAAAGAACTTGTTAGGGAAAGCTAACCTTTTAGGAACAAAGGGGAAAAGAAGTCAGAAGAAGAGAGAGAACAATGATAGGGGGACTCATCCAGTTATGACAAGAAGAGGTTGATGCAGGATTCCCAGAAAGAGAGGTGAGAAATTTTGAGTATTCTACAAAGGATACATCAGAAGCTGAAGATGAACAGGTCCAAGAATCAGAAGGAGAAGACTCTATTTTAGATACAAATATTCTTCAGGCCTCAAATAAGAGAGTCCATCCTGTCAGGGGGAGTTTGTGTTGGTTGAATATCTGATACCTCTTAAACATACTGCAATAGCTCGGGGGGGGCATGTTTTCTTTGAAATTGATATCAAAGGGGGAGAAAAGGAGTGGTCTGCACCGGATGCTACAGTTGGAGGTCCAAATAGATTAGCACAGCCATTCAGGGTTTCCATCAATGCCAACGGGGGAGATTGTTGACATGTTTACAAGAAGAGCGTGCTTGTCATTGATGGCAAGAACAACAACAACGATAGCATGCTTATAGTTATTTATGGAAAGAACAACGACGAAGGTATGGTTACAAGAAAAAATAGTAGCGACATTGGTAGGTTTACAATTGGGAGACAACAATTGAAAACAGGCAAGCTCAGCCCGACGATGACAAACAAGAGAAAGTGGCAAGACCAACAACACAATGATGATCGCATGGCAAGATCAGAAGTGTAAACTCCATTTTGGAGTTTTGGATACTGGGAGTTGGAGGAGTCAAGGAAGTAACTCGGATGGAAAGATCAGAAGTGTAAAATACAAATTGGAGTTTCAGATACCGGGAGTTGGAGGAGTCAAGGAAGCAACTCACGGCAGAAAATCGCGAAATGTGAAACCAGAACGTAAACTCCATTTCCAAGTTTCGGATACCGGGAGTTGGAGGTGTCAAAGACACTCACGAAAAGAATGATGAAATCGTGAAATGAAAAAGATCAAAGCATCTCAAAGACACTATTTCAGAGTTTCGGATACAGAGACTTGGAGGAGTCAAGAGTCGAGACTCTTCATCACAAGAGTCTCGAAGTTGCAAAATGCGAAATGCCAAAATCCCAAAACAAGCACATCAACAAAGACTCCATTTCAGAGTTTCACAGACTGGGAAATCAAAGATCAAAGGAAGGAGTGCCCTAACCTCTCAAACTTGTGAAATGCGAAATCACGAAATAATCCTAGCCGTTGGATCGAGGATTGATCTGGACCATTGATCAGACACGACGAAGGCTCGTGAAGTTTTGAAATCATGATAAGATCTGGACAGTTGGGTCCATAGGACACATAGCGAAATATCGTCATTTCATTGATTGGAAATTCAAAGGAACGAGGTTCCCTAACCTCTCGAACTCGCGATATGCGAAATCGCGAAATTCCGAAATGCAAAAATGCGAAACGTCGAAGTACCTTCATATCATTTCGGGGTTCGTGACTCGGAGTGTCGAAACACTTCATCACAGAAATTCCGAAACGCCGAAATGTGCAACACTTAAATACCTTTAGATCATTTCGGAATTCATGACTTGGAGTGTCAAAACACTTCATCACAGAAATGCCAAAACGTTGAAATGTGTTTTCTAATAAGGCTGTGGTCACAGCCAGTGGTCACATCTGGGAAAGATGGAGGAAGGAGCTAGTGCAACCAAGCTCCATTTCGGTGATTTCGACTTGGAGTGTCAAGACCCTTCATCATAGGAATGATGAAATGTGAAATTACGAAAGCGCTTTATGGATAAGCGCTTGTTCACCATCAGTGATCACATCGTCAAAGAGCTATAGAGAAGAGCTCGAAGAGACAAGCTCCATTTTGGAGTTTGGGACATGGAGAGTCGAGACGACTCTTCACAGAATCCCCGAAACGCGAAATCCGAAATGCATGCTCAGAATTGGAACCTGGTCATAACCTATGGTCACATCGATGAAGGCTCAAGGGAGGAGTTATCAAGAAGCTAATCTCCATTTCGGAGATCATGACTTGGAGAATCAATATGCTTCACCACAAGAATGTTGAAATTTTGAAATGCGAAATGGTGAAATCAATGCGAGACACTATGCTTGTAATCCAACGATGTTGGATACTTGGAAATCTGATCGAAGGGATATTGTTTCGCTTTACAGTTAATCGATTAGTTATGATTCAGTTAGCAAAACTGAATCATGACTCTTGGACAGTTGGCGATTCAGTTGCTGATGCATTTTCTTGGAGGTTCACAGTGTAACTACAAGAAATGACCGATGGTTTCTGCCAGAGGACTAGAAGATACTTCAGTGTGATCGCCAAAGAAGATGAAGAGTCTCGAGGCATCTTCTAGTGGCATGAAGACTATTCATAGAGGATATTGACAGATGGAAGAGCGTTGAAGCCTGTAACTGCAATAGAGAGGATGAGCTTGACTATGATAGAGAAGATTGTTATCCACAATTTTGGTAATTGAGATGATGTCATGATAATGTCATGATGATGGAAAATCAATCTATTCACTAAGAACATTTTCCTAAAAAAGGTTACACTTGTCTGCTTCCAGAAATCATGTTTTTGAAGAAGTTCGCAGGCTGCCTATATACTTGCCTGTGAGAATGCCTGATTCTCGCAGGCTGGATTAAGGTGGAGTGCAAGAAGTTCACACTGTACTCATGGTTAGGGTGCGAACATGTTCTTAAAGAAGGAAAAAGGATAAGTTCTCGATCCTTCTAGAAGGATGAGTTGGCTTTCGAATGATTGGAAAAGTACTGACTTTCCAGATATCTTGGGATCATTCCCTATACAAGTAACTAATCTATCTTCTCCTATATATTGAGGAGATTTCTCATGGAAAAGGTTAGAAGCAAATTAGCAAGAGATTGATTGGAGAATTAGTGCAAGACTGTATGGAGGACTGATGCTACAGCAGCAAGAGACAACAACAAGGTCATCATATGTGCTTGATTTTCTTCATGCATGAGCAAGTGTGTGTGTCAGAGCTAGGAGCCATCGAAAGGAGACTTATGACATCAAGGCTCAGGTTGTAAGTTTCACTTTCAGTTAATTCAATACGGTAATATGTCCCTTTCCCATAAAGATGATGTTACTTTATTACATAATTCCTTGATCATATGTATAGACTAGCTATTGAACATATTAATCTGCCTTTACTTCGATTGGTTTGTACTGTTGTGATCTGAACGGTGCAAGAGCATTTGAGAAAAGCTTGGAACAACAGAGATATAAGGAGAGAGTTCATAAGGTATGTCCACAATCCTTACTTCTTAGTTCATTCAATAGGTTAAGTCTAGGGAAAGTGTATTATTCTGTCCTGTTTTGTTTTAGATCCAGGTGGATCTAGGGAGATCGCTTTGTGTCCACACTCACGGATTTATCCTGAAACAAAATTGGCGACTCCACTGGGGATCTATCCCTTTTGTCGTTATGGTTTTTGAATTTTCTATGGCCATTTTCTCTATTTGCCTTTTTCTCTTGATTTGTCAGTCTCTGAGTCCTCAGGATACCCTGAGAGACCTTCTGGGTCTATAAGCCAGTTTGAATTTTGCTTGCTTTTCCAAAATTTTCATTAGTTTCAGGGATTCTCGCACTGTGTCCATTGACAGCCTGTGAGAACCACTGAAGTTCACACTCTGCATATATATTCCAGTGCAAACAGTTCACACTCTGCATCACAGTGGACTGCGAGAACACTGCATTCTCGCACGGTGTTCCACACTGGCCTGCGAACATTTTTTTTAAAAATTTTTGAATTCAAGTTTTGACTTTGTCAATTGCTTAGATTTGTGGATTTACACCTTTTTAGCTTACTGGATCAGTGACTTACATATCTTTTGCTTTAGTTGCTTGCTTGAACTGATCTAGTGTTTCTAGGTTTTTGCCTGCCTTTGTAGCTTAACTTTCATTTCTTGGCTCTTTTTGACATCTTCTTTCTCTCTGATTTATGGAGTTGAGTGTGTCGAGTTGGCTAAGAACAAGTGATTGGTTGGAAGTTAAGTGTTTGGTGTTTCTCGTTTGATTGTTGGCTCGAAAGGACAATTTTCATTTGCATTGAGAAGCTCCTTGGTTTGCTTTTTGTTTTTACTTTCGTTGAAAGTTTTGGTTGGGTTGTCATTGTTTGATTGTTGACGATTTGATTATCTTTTCTCATTAGTCAGAGTTCTTCTTGGAAAGTGAACAACAAGTTTTCTTTCAAGATCTTGTTTTGCTTTGTTGAAAACATTGAAAATCAAGTTTTAGAGTATTGAAGTTTTGAAAAGACATATAGAGAAATTGTTCATTGATACATGATTGTTTGCATTGACATCTAAAAGGAAATTGAGCATTGCATTTGCATTGTAGTATTGAGATTGATTCAGAAATTGTTCTCTCTCTCCCATAACTAGGATTCATCGAATGAAAAGAATTATATTTCGTCATATCCTTGCATTATTTAGGTCAGATTCATACATCATGAGTTTCACTTCCGTTACCTTTGAGTAAACAACAACGTTTAAAAACATTGCGTAATATTAAAATTGATCTAGTAACTCTTTTCTAGGGCTCTTTTACACCAACATTTAGCTAGGCCGGTGCTTTGGAGTAGGAAGAGAGACACACTCTCCAAAAGCTCAAAAACACACAATAGTATCTTGAGTTAGGGAGTGTAAAATTCCATTGACCACATATTGTCCTGGGAAGCCCTTCTAACACAAGGGTCAAGCATTAGGTCGCATTGGTGTTGGCAGAGTTACTAACCCTTCTTTGTTGACATCGATGTAGAGATTGCACGTATTATGGGGATCACTCCGAGGTATACCCACAATTATGAGTGGAAGCCTTTGAGTTGGTTTCGGGCTAGATACCATGCCCTTGCATGTGGATCGGATTGATGACTGTTTCCCCAGGCAGTACTGTTGTTTGTGGTGACCTTAGTGGCCTATCTCTCTAGGTGCTTACCCAAGGTGACTGTGGACGGGAAAGTCTTCATGGTACCTGGAATTGACGTTGATCAAACTCACTCGGGCTCCTTGGAGGGTATACCCATGATTATGTGTGGGAGCTTGCACCAGGGCGTAAGTCTGTTAAGTAGGTCGTCAACGTAACTTTTCCACCTTAGCCCCGCCCCTTCTTGTCTTGTTGTTGCGACATTGGATTTTATCACCAACTAGTGGCTTCGATATTAGAAGGTATTGTTTGCTTGGTGATTGCTTCTAGATTTTTGTTTACTAGTATGTACTGTTTGTTTCCCGTAGTTGACCATAGGATTTTCGTTGGGGAGTTTGTTACTTATTTACAATTGCTCCCTCGCGACGTTCACGTAGGATGCAAGGTTTGTCTCCGAAACATCTGGAAACTTCACAACCTTTGCATACAACAACACCTGAGGGTACCCCTGAGGGCTCTCCTCGTCCGGGTGACATTCCCCTTGTTACTTTACCACATGTGGACATCAGTGACGTCCCAGAAGTTTTTACACCACCTCCACAAGTAGCATCCACTGATCCTCTTGTTAATTTTTGAATTACCAATACTATAGGGGACTATCGCATTCGTCGTGGTGAACGGCCTGTTGGGCGATTTAATCCTTCTGAAGAAACTCTTGTTACCTCCTCTGAATCAACCGCTCGACCTTCTCATGGTGTAGTAGGCCAAGATCCTTTTTGGTCGGGTGATTTCCGATGAGTCTTGTTTGGTACTGAATCACCTCCTGTTTATGAAATCAACCCTCCTATGTCTCCTGAACCGGAAACTACACCAGAGACTACCACTTATTGTTTTGTTCTCCCTCCCGAGATGGCCCATATCGCAATTACTACGAGTGTCCAAACCGAGATTCCTGCAACTACTCTTACCCCTATCAATACCCAACAACCTCCAGAGGTTAACTCGAATTTACCTCCTGGTTACCATGTGTTAAATACTTTGTTGAATGTTTCCCATCCAACATCTCCACAAACACCAGCTGGTTCTCTAGGTGGTCTTTAGTTTCTTGGGCATCCTATTCCTGGTTTCATCCCGACACTCCCTTAGTTTCCTACTAGAAATACTAATGTTAGTAACACTATCCCTATTGTTGCACCACACTTGCGCATTCCTGTTGGTGGACAAGGTAGTACAGTTCCTTTTCCTTTTCCTGGACACAATGCAGTTACCACACAACCTACAGTTGGTACACAATTTTTGGGTGGAACTATACCTATGGTAGGGGGACCAACATGCCCTTTTGGACAAAATATACCTCTTGAGTTGGCACAGTATTGGCAACAACTTTTACGAAACATACCTCTTGCTGGTGGGCAACCAACAGTCCCTCCTGTAGGCCAACCATATCCAGGTGTGACTAATCCTATTTGGGGTTCGGGTCAAACTTCCCAATCTCAGGCCCCTACCCAAACTCAAGGTTACAACCCTTGGGGCTACTACCCTATTCAGCCACCACCGAACCAACCCAGAGCTTCCCTGTACGGACAGTCTGCTTATGCTCCTACTGGTCTGTCGACGAGGTTTCCACCCCAAAGCCATCAGTACCCACAAGTAAACCGACAATTGCCTTTTCTTGCTACCTTGGATTTACCAGATTTGACTAGGATTTTAAACGATCCTATTTGTCACTCTCCCCAATGGCCTGCTATTCCTGCTAAACTCCCATCGGATATTCCGAAATTTGATGGTAAGGATGGAGAGGACCCCAACAATCATTTCATGACTTTTCATTTATGGTGTTCATCCAACTCATTGATGGATGACTCCATTCGGCTGCGTCTTTTTCAACGAACCCTTACAGGTTCGGCTGCGAAGTGGTACATTGAGTTTCCACGAGGTTTCTTTTCTGATTTTAACACCTTAGCTATGGATTTTCTCACACATTACCAGTTACCGATCCATTACGATACTGGGACTGAGATATTGACCTCTTTTAAACAAACGAAAGGTACTCATATCTCAGACCATATACATGAGTGGAGAAGGAGATGACGTCTCATCAAACTTGAACTCCCTGATCAGTTACTGGATGAATGGTTCATGAAATCTTTTGTGAATGAAATTGGTAAAGACATTTCTATGGGTGGTGTTGTTACAGAAGAGAAGGCTATAAGTCATGCTCAGTATCTTGATCTCGTTTATTCACAAATGGGAACACTTTACACCTTATTACCTGATTTACCTCGTCCTGGTACTTCCAGCACTTCTACTGCTCCAGCTGCCTCGCATGCAGCTGATGGTGTGATTGGGATCACTCATACCCACTTAAATTCTGTTTCAACTACAACCCCAAAATCCAATACTTCTAATGTTCAAAGTGCTCCGTCTCCTGCTCCTCCCACTGGTAAAACCTCTAAAGTGAACGTTGTTCAATCTACGCCGATCGATAAAAACAAATCCAAGAAAGGGAGAGGCAAGAATAAGGAGGGTAAAAAAAATAATCAGACTGAGCAAACCAAAACCCCTCCTGTTGAAGACCGGGATAAGAGCAAACCACACTACCCTTGCCTTATCTGTGGTGACGATCACTACACGAAGGATTGTCCGAGATGTGCCAAAGTTAACAAGTTCCTTCAAGGAACGCCTAAACCCTCTACGTCAGTAGTCTTGTCTCAACCCTTCCCATCTCAACAATAGGCTTCGTTGGTCATCCACGACCAACCCTCTACTTCTACACAATCCTATGTTTTGATGTGCACCGATGATTCAAAGAAAGACAATGTTGCACTTAACACTAGAGCTAAAGACTATACTTCTTCTAAGGAGAATGTTGACGACTTACCTCTTGATCTGGTACAATCCTCTCCACCAAATCCACCTACCAACGGTCCTCTTCATCTCGAATGACCGAACCTTGATACAGTGATATGACCACCCCCCAAAGGTGTCGTTAAGAAGTCGTCATTTAATCCTCATGCACGTGCAGCCTAGAACTATAGTATTGTAGAAGATCTGGCCCAAGCACCTTCAGCGATGTCTGCCCTTGAAGTCCTTCAGTCGTGTCCTGCACAACGAAGGGCTCTTTTGAAAGCCATAGGTGGAACTGATACCACAGATACAAATTTGATAGTATTTGACTTGGAAGACCATGTTCCAAGGTTACCCCCACAACTTTCATTTCAAATACAAGTTGTTGTCGCCGACAAGAGTATTTGTCGGACTGTTATTGATGAGGGGGCCTCTACGTGCGTAATGTCTTTTACTTGTTGGAAAGCCATTGGCTCTCCCCCGTTACAGGAATCAAAAAACACCTTGTGAGCCTTCAACAACTCTGGTTTTAAGCCTTACGACATTGTTCCATCATTGCCTGTCACTTTAGAAGGTAATACCATCTAGGTTGAAGTGGAAGTTTTCGATACTCCCCTATATTATAATCTTCTACTTGGACGTAGCTCGGTTGATTCTATGCGTGCTGTGGTGTCAACATTGTTCTGTTTCGTACGATTTCCTCACCAAGGAAAAGTGGTCACGGTTGATCAACTTGCCTTCTTTAATGATGATACTCGCACTAGAAATGTGCCGTTCATAGCTAAAACCCCGTCGGGTTACAAGAATGTTGGAGTCGGTCTTTTAAAAGACTCTTCGTTAATGGGTACTTTTCCCATACCACCACCACCTCATATTACACACCCATCAGTTGCTTCCATTAATATGATATCTACTGTACCTCATGCACTTCCTGTGTCTGCTGACCCATGGATAGTCCCTGATCCTAGAGATCATGTTCGTTTCAGCAACGTTATGCCATTAAGTCCGGTTGAGTCCGCTTATGAAGCCATTCAATCAGCAACCCTTACTACTGCTTCTTTTGATGAGTTGTCTCCTGATCCTTTCCATGTCATCTTCCCCACTGACGATATGATCATGTCCGTTATGGAAGACACCCCTTGGGATGATGGGCATCATCGTTCCATATTGTTTCTGGAACAACAGACTCTTGAGAATTATCAGCGGATTTCGAATCCGTCGACCGTTGTTGTTATATCCACGGTTTGCCAATCTACACGAGATGTGTTTGCGGAAGGGAACCTTAGTAAAATTTCTCCCACGATACCCATAGATATTTTAGTGAAACCTAGAATAGTCGAAAATGTTCATATTGGAGCTTCGTGTTCTCCCGAAGAAATTGTCACTTATACTTTCTTGTTTAAAGAATTTCGTGATATATTTGCCTGGAGTTACGAAGAGATGTCGGGTATTGACCCTGCTATTGTGGTTCATGAAATTAAGACATACCCCGGGGCGAAACCAATCCGGAAGCACCTCCGTCCTGTCCATCCACGTAAAGCCGCAGCCATTAAACTTGAAGTTGAAAAACTTCTTAAAGTCGGTTTTATTTATCCTGTGGCATTGACAGAGTGGGTCTCCAACCCAGTGTCGATTGATAAGAAAGGTGGTGGTATACGCGTTTGTGTTGATTATAGGGATATCGATAAAGCTTGTCCAAAGGACAATTTTGAAACCCCTTTCGTTGACCAGATCGTCGATGACTGTGCCGGAAGTGAAATCTTTTCCCGCATGGATGGATTTTCCGGTTATAATCAAATCAATATCGCTCCTGAGGACCAACATAAAACAAATTTTATTTGTCCTTGGGGTACTTTTGCCTACCGAAAACTTCCTTTCGGTCTAAAGAACGCAGGTGCTACTTTCCAACGTGCTATGTCTTACGCATTTCACGATATCAAGCATATTGTTCAACCTTATTTGGACGATTTTATGGCTCACTCTTTATGTCGAGTCGATCACCCTACTCATCTCAGAGCAATTTTCATTCGTTGTCGATTCTATCGCATTCGCTTGAATCCTCATAAATGTGTCTTTTGCGTAGAATCTGGCCGTCTCCTTGGTTTCATTGTTTCACGCCATGGGATACGGGCAGATCCTATCAAGGTCAAGGCGATTCTTAATCTACCTCCTCCTTCTTCTTTGCGCCAGTTGCAAAGTTTGCAGGGGAAAGAAAACTTTCTTCGTCGCTTCATTCCGAATTACGCTAAGATTACTCGGGGTTTTACACGTCTTTTAAAGAAAGGTTCAGAGTTTGTTTTGGATAAGATTGCTAATGATGCTTTTGAAGCCTTGAAGTTGTCCCTCATGAAAGCTCCTCTTCTTTTCCCTCCTGATTATAGTAGGGATTACTTTCTTTATCTAGCTGCATCCGAGTATACTATCGGCATGGTTCTCATTCAAGAGGATGATGCCCACGATGAGCATGTTATATATTACTTGAGTCGAAGTTTAACTTCCACGGAAATTAAATACCAACATGTTGAAAAGCTGGCCTTAGCTGCTGTCCAAGCAGTTCAACGTTTTCATCATTATATTCTCGCCAGGAAAACTACACTGATTTCACACTGTAGCCCCATGCAACATATATTGAATCGTCAATTGCTGGGGGGCAAGTACTCCAAGTGGATTTTTATTCTCCAGGAGTTCGATTTGGAATTCGATCATGCCAGATCGAAGAAATCCCTAGTTTTCGCTGAGTTGATTTGTGATTTTCCCCACACTGTAACGGAAAAAGTAGCAGTCGATTCATTACTTGACGAGTCACTTTTCCTTATTAGTACCGATGATATTTGGTACAGAGATATCATTATATATCTCCAAACTCAAACTTTTCGGCCTGCTTTTTCAAGTACCGAATGATGTCAGGTCCGTTATCAAGCACGCCATTATATTATCCTCAGTGATACTCTTTACCGTCGAGGCATTGAATCTATCTTCCAGTGTTGTTTAACTTTTGAAGAAGCTGAGAAAGCTTTGAATGACTGCCATTTAGGAGCATGTGGCAGTCATATGTCTGGGTATGCTATTGCCCAGAAAATCTTACGTGTAGGTTACTTTTGGCCTTCCTTGTTTCATGATTGCATTACTATTGTTCAGAAGTGTCATGCCTACCAGACCTATAATCATAAGATTCGGTCGCATCCTTCTCCCCTTCATCCTGTAGTCTGAGTAGGTCCTTTTGCTAAATGGGGCATTGATTTCATGACATGTCACCCTCACTCGGCCGGGGGGCATGGCTACATTATCGTTGTTGTTGATTATTTTACTAAGTGGGTCGAGGCAATGTCGACATTTGATAATAATGGGAAGACTGCAGCGTTATTCCTTTTCAACCATGTCATCACTCGTTTTGGTGTTCCTTAGGCTATCATTGCCGATCACGGTAGTCATTTTAGAAATAATATGATGTATGAACTTACAGAGAAGTTGGGCCTTCATCATGATAGCTCAACACCCTATTATCCACAGGCTAATGGCCAGGTCGAAGCCATCAATAAGGTTCTTATAAATATGATTCGACGAATGATAGGAATCCATAAAACCAACTGGCACACAATGTTATTTTCGGCATTGTGGGCATATCAGACATCTGTTAAGTCTGCCATAGGATTCATGCCTTTTCGATTAGTTTATGGCATGGAAGCCATTCTGCCAATAGAATGTGAAATACCGTCTTTGAAGCTATCTATAGAGCTCTTACCTAATACTTTTGTCGAAGAGGAACGTCTGTTGTATTTGATGCGATTAGACGAGACTCACCGTGACGCTACTTTGGTAATCGAAGCCCAGAAAAAATGTGTTAAGGCATAGTATGACAAGCATGTTAAACCTCGTGTCTTCTCTGAAGGAGATCTTGTTCTTTTGTATGAACAAGATAAAGATATCTTAGGAGCTGGGAAATTTGAACCAATGTGGTGTGGGCCTTACATTGTTAGCAAAGTTTTGGAAAAAAGAGTGTATGAGTTAGTTGATTATGATGGTATCCCTTTGGGTGAACCCAGAAATGGGTTGTACTTAAAGAAGTACTATGCATAAGTCATTTGTGCATGAAGTATTTGTATTTTATGTATCATACTGAGTGGGTGTGTTACTTTTAGTTTTGCGTTTGACGTTATTTGGTCTCTGCCCTTATGTGACATTGTGTTTGATTGCCAGATGTCGGAGTATTTGCTACCTTATATTGGCTTCGCTGACGGTGCTAGCCGTAGTACTCGAAACCTAGCTTCTACTGCATGGGCAATCTATGCCCCAACAAACAAGCTTATATCTTTACGAGGTGTATGTCTTGGGCGGGCAACCAACAACATCACAGAGTATAGCGTCGTTATTGAGTTATTGGTTGATGCTATCTCTCTTGGAATTCGTCGTTTGGTTGTGCGACTTGACTCGCAGCTAGTAGTGCTACAGTTAAGTAATGTCTACTCTATTCGAAGTCCTACTTTATTAAGGGTATATTTTCGGATTCGCCTCTTGGAACGACATTTTGATCACATTGAATATCAACACATTCCGAGAAGTCTTAATACATTAACAGATGGTTTGGCTAATTACGTATTAGACAGAAATTTGAACAACTTATAAATCAAAAACATTAAAATGTACACAATGTAAAGTAGGCCAGTAGATGCCATGTATATGTATATAACAATCAAAGTTTGTTCTTTACAAAATATGTCCGAAGACCAAAATATCAAAAATTGAAGCTCGCGGCTTCTACATAACGATATCATGACATCAATGATGTTCACGATAGCACACTAATGTCCTAGCAAATCTGCGGAGCAAGCGACCCATAGAGGCAGAGACTCCCACGGTGTGACGTTGATCGCATCGTGGAACATCCTCCAGAGTCATATATGGAACGTCATCCATCAAACCCTCTAAGTTCTGCTCCATTGTCAGATAGTCCTCAGCATACTGTGGAATGGCTACTACTGCCTCTCCTCGACGCTGGACAGGAGAACTACCAGCAGGTCTATATGCCCCAACGTCTATGTTATCAATAAAATTTTGGTGTTAGTCTTTGGGTAAAACTATAAAACCAAAAACATTTAAATATGATTAAAAATACAAAAACATTTAAAAACTTAAAACAAATTTGGGTACTTCTTACCGAGGTCTCCCCATTGTGCATCCTCAGGTAGTGCAAGGTCAGGATCGCCGCGGAAATCCAAGCCTACATATGCATAATCTTCTATCATCAGCACCTGGCCTCGAAGCCAGTCAAAGAAGGTATCATCATACCAGACGATCGGTCCTACCACATGTCTAGCCATGAGTTGACACCATCGTAACATCCGGGGATCTCTGGGACCCGAAATGTGCCACTCAGCCTAAAGCATAAACACAGGGACCCTCTCACAAAAGAAGGACACCAACAATGATCCATATCCGAACTGTTTTAGACCTCCACGCCTGCACTTAGTCAACTGTTTCTTGAGATTGCGTAATACGGCGTCAGCCCAGTTAAAGACCCAGGGCTCAGTACACTCGATGGCATACTGAAAATAGATCTGCAGAGCCATATGTGGAGCTGCACTACCTTCCATTCGAGCAATGGTAAAGAGAATTGTGCAGAGAGTTATATTAGTGACTCCCCAAATTGCCACTTTTCCTTTTTCTCTTTCTGCCTCGGGCACGCAGTACTGGTTACAATACTCACTCATCTCTAGACCCCCTGCTCTGCTACTGAACAAACTGCAAGATAATCCACGTCTGGATAACCCAGTCAAGAAATAGATATCCTCGATATCGATGGTCAATGTATGAGCTCCCACGATGAACACTTGTTGGTCCGGATCCCACATTCAGACTAAGTATTCTAACAATTGAACTTGGGCTCTCATGCCCGGGATGCGGAAATACTTTAAGAGACCACAGTCTCTTAGTGAAACAATGGTTGGAGGATGGTTTTCTGCATTAGCATTGTCCTCCTCATGCTCTCGTTCCCGCCACTCTAAAACCATGATTGTGACTAGCAACCTGCATAAAAACAACACACAAACATAGTGAGTGATCTTATTCATGAGAAAAATATTGCATTTGGCTAAACGTTATAGACATTTTTTGGATTTTGCGTTGTTCGCAGGTGGCCTGTTCACACAGAGAGAAATTCTCGTAGGTGACCCATGGCCCACCTGCGAGAATGGGTCGTTCTCGCAGGCCCCGCATGGGCAGCCTGCGAGAATGTTCCCACGTGCATAAGGTTTAAAAAATTGAATTAAAACTTGATTTTTAACCAATAAAAACATAATTTTGAACCATGAAAAGATGAAGGATGAGGCACTTACCAAAATATCACTGACGACACTTCGAATGGTCTCTCGTAACTCCGAGAATTTGACACCAAAGGTAGAGGTAAAAAGAGGTTTTTTTGGCACTCAAAGGGTCAAATGTGAAAATGGTATGGTAATTTTTGTTGTTTGTTCATTTTATTACTTTTTACCATATTAAAAGTGGGTTTTTTATAATTATTTCCTATTCAACCCTAATTACTAATGGAGAAATGAGTGAGATGATTGACAGGTACAAGTTTGGATGGTTATGGATAAAACTTTTATGGTGTAGTGTGAATTTGTTTGTTTTCTATGGTTTTGAATTGAAACCTCAAGCGCCTTTTATCCGTTCTTGCGCTTGCAAAAAACATAAGAATGTGATCGAGCGTTGTTTTATCTCTTTTCTGGGCTCGCCGTGGTTACACAAAAAAGGAACCCCCCTGGAGTTGACTTTAATCTCTTTTCAGACTCTCTAAACATGAAAATATTGTCGAGCGATCTTGTTATTTTCACGCTCGCTAAATTATTTGAAATTATGCGTCCTTCGAGCGATAGTTTAACCCTTTTTCGGTCTCGTTGGACTATTGTACGAAAAAGGAACTGAGAGAGTTCTCTTTTAAGTGTTTTTCCAAACTCTATAATCTTGAAAAACCTTCAAGTTTTCTATCTCTGGACTTGTTAAACAAACACTGACAAACCCGTACTAGGACCAAACCACTCCTTCCTAGGTTTCGTTAAAAATACTCCGAGGGACTAGTTCGAAGGATGAGCTTATATCAACAAGCATATGTGATCCTCTTCAAGCTTGCGTAAAAATAAAGAGGTACTTTCCAGAAATGGTGGGGGAAAATTTGGGAAAGGGATATGTTTCATCTTTGTATTAATTGGTAGTAAGCGTCGCTCTTGAACATGACACCCCCTATTCATCATTTGAAGCCGGTTTGGGAAATCCATTTGTCTCTCATTCGATTTGATAACAAGGTCTTTCCATGTGTCATATTTGATTCAATGCTGCCAAATCATTGGTCGTGTCATTCATATGTTCAAGAGCTGTCTGTCTGAAACTTTTATTGACTCAGCCATTTGCAGTTGCCCATTCATTCCTTGTCGGCCTTCCCTGTGTCCAAAGTCCAATTGCAACATACTTTGTTTTATTTTCAAACTCTGTTACTCATTTCATGTCACTGATGGGGGATACATCAAGGCCCTCCTGTGATGAGTCTTGTTCTTTTAACCTCAGCACATTATCCGGGATTAAGACTTAGAAATTATTCAGTACCTTGGAGCTTGCATGCCTCAATGGCAAGTTTCCTCGCTTCCGACAATGGGTTTACATCATTGGCCCTTGATCGAAATATTCCATCAGTTGTTTGACATCAACTTATTTATTCACAATCATTGGTTTGTACTATAGTACCTTGGGAGTCATTGACATCAATGGTGATTTCCCTCGCACTTGTTAATGGTTACATCAATGATCGGTAATCAAGTGGTTTCTACCATGTTCGACTTCGACACGTGTAATCACATGGTTAGATTCGTACTTTGAGTGATGAGAATGAAGACCCTAGATATTGTCTTTATGATCCAGGTTGCGATGGAGTATGTATAATTTTTGACACATATATCCACTGTATATGTTTCGTGGCTATGTCATCTTGATTGAAAATTTGTCGCACAGATCCACAATGTATTCAAGTGGCTGTGCTATATTGTGACGGCATGGATCCATAGTGTATGATTGGTGGCCATGACCTTGGTTTATGATGTCATCAGTCTATGATCTGAGTATGGGAATGTCTACCTCAGGAATTGGTATACATGATATTCTGCTGATGCTTGGATGTTTGCATGTCTCTGATTAGATGTTCTCTTGGTTCTTGACACACACATGCAACTTACAAAGTCTATCGACTGTCATTGGTTCTACTCTCAGACTTTGGGGGAATTATGTTATCCACAATTTTGGTAATTGATATGATGTCATGATAATGTCATGATGATGGAAAATCAAGCTCTTCACTAAGAACATTTTCCTGAAAAAGGTTACACTTTTCTGCTTCCAGAAATCATGTTTTTGAAGAAGTTCGCAGGCTGCCTATATACTTTCTTGCGAGAATGCCTGATTCTCACAGGCTGCATTAAGGTGGAGTGCGGGAATTTCACACTGTACTCATGGTTAGGGTGCGAACATGTTCTTAAAGAAGGAAAAATGATAAGTTCTCGATCCTTCTAGAAGGGAATCTTCTAGAAGGATGAGTTGGCTTTCGAATGATTGGCAAAGTACTGACTTTCCAGATATATTGGGATCATTCCCTATCCAAGTAACTAATCTATCTTCTCCTATATATTGAGGAGATTGCTCATGGAAAAGGTTAGAAGAAATTTAGCAAGAGATTGATTGGAGAATTAGTGCAAGACTATATGGAGGACTGATGCTACAACAGCAAGAGACAACACCAAGGTCATCATATGTGGTTGATTTTCTTCATGCATGAGAAAGTGTGTGTGTCAGATCTATGAGCCATCGAAAGGAGACTTATGACATCAAGGCTCAGGTTGTAAGTTTCACTTTCAGTTAATTCAATACAGTAATATGTCCCTTTCCCATAAAGATCATGTTACTTTATTACATAATTCCTTGATCATATGTATAGACTAGCTATTGAACATATTAATCTGCCTTTACTTTGATTGGTTTGTACTGTTGTGATATGAATGGTGCAAGAGCATTGGAGAAAAGCTTGGAACAACAGAGATATAAGGAGAGCATTCATAAGGTATGTCCACAATCCCTACTTCTTAGTTCATTCAATAGGTTAAGTCTAGGGAAAGTGTATTATTCTGTCTTGTTTTGTTCTAGATCCAGGTGGATCTAGGGAGATCGGTTTGTGTCCGCACTCACGGATTTATCCTGAAACAAAGATGAAGAGTCTCAACTACTAGTCAAGCTAAGGAATCTCAGCATTACACCCAGTGATGATGAACACATGGGTATAACTGCCAAAAAAGTTGAGGAATTTCCATGATGATCAGGAAGAGGAATCGACATAAGGATAACATGCAGAATAGAGAGTGTGTGTTCATGCTCGAGGGAGTGAACCAGTGGAAATGTGGAATGGCAGTGAATATATCGATGTGGAGAACAATGGTGGGGTGTCGATCATGCAGAAGCACTTCACATAGAGTATGCACAAGGTGCACAGAGACTATAAGAATGTCGAACAAAGAAGATATGAGGGCTGTTGTTGAGAATGATTTAGGCATGTAGAAGGAGATAGTGTGCAACAATTGAAATACACAGAAGAGGAATGTTGCATTGAATGGACATGGCACACAGAGCATAAAAGGTAGAAGAATAGAAAGCACAAGGCATGTGTACAGGAAGACAGTGAGGCAGACAGAGCAGGGCAGTGTAGCATAATAGTGATGAGACTGGTAAGCCATTAATGAACATTATATCACTCTAATAAGTTTTAGTAGAAAAGATTGATATTTCAGGGTGGTTGGGAGGTGCTAGGGAGGACTTTTGTCCTCAGAGGTTCAAGTGGGTGCTTGAACATAGGGAGTTGTAGCTTCCATCTGGTTGCAACCAGAGAAACTAGGATGGTAGGGTGGTGCAAGGGAGAACATTGGTTCTCTGATATACAGGTCGGTGCCTGTGTAACTGGAAGTTGGTGCTTCCATCCAGTTGGTGCTGGAACTCTTAGGAAGTTGGTGCTTCCATCCAGTTGGTGCTGGAACTCTTAGGGAGTTGGTGCTTCCTTCTAGTGGGTGCTAGAGAAAATAGGGAGTCGGTGCTTCCTTCTAGTGGGTGCTAGAGAATCCAGAGATTTGGTGCTCTCATCAAGTACCATCTTGGAAAACAGAGGTTGTAGCCTCATTATGAGTTGGTGCTCATAAGTATTATAATGTACAGAATGTAAAGATTACTTATCATATAAAGAAGAAGAGGTTTTTACCCTTTATGGGTTTCCTCAGGAAATATCTATCTCTGTGTATCTCATATGTGTGAATGATGTTGAATTTTTTATTGCTTACTTCCCTATATTATTATGATTGGCATTAAGTGCTCTGTAAAGAGTTTAAAATAAGCATAATTTTTTAAGCATGGTAACAACTGATTCACCCCCCCCTCTCAGTTGTCCAACATGAAATTCATGATGAGGACACAACGAAGGTGAATCGAGAATGGATAAACTCCAACTTTGGGTTGAAGACCAACCACGTTCCTAAGATTGATATCAGGAAGTTTTATGGCAAGGACCCAATTACATGGATACTTCAGATGGAGAAATTATTTGATCTACATAATGTGCCACATACACAAAAGGTACGAATTGCTTCTTTATATTTAGAACCTAATCAATTTGTATGGTATGGATGGATTTGTTCTCACAAATCACTGATCACTTGGACAATTTTAATGGAAGAAAAGATAGCACACTATGAGGATACAAGGAGAAATACCTTCTTTAGCCAATTGATAAATCTCAAGCAAAAGGGTTCAGTTATCGAGAACATTGAGAACTTTCAAAGATTGAATATAAAGGTAACCGATATTCCAGATGAGAACTTGATTGATGTATTCATAGAAACTTTAAAGGATAAAATTCAACATGAGGTTCGCCTTTGGGAACCCAAATCATTGGAGAATGCATTTAAGCTGGCAAGAAATGTTGAAAGTAAAAATATCGCTATGGCTACTAGAAGGACCAATCCTAATATCTATAGAGAGAACAATGCTCCTTCTTCTAAAACACCTCAACCTACAAGGTTGAAACCTCAACAATTGGAGGAAAGAAAAGAAA
>JZKD02S1695219.1:552077-564516 GCA_000966675.3 Picea glauca | reverse complement strand
TATTAGGTCTTCTTACATCCGCCTTATTCTATTTTATTGAAAGGACTTATTAATATTGACCTTTATTACATCCAAATACATTGATCTACCTATGTGCGGGTTAGGACCTTAACAACCTTCCTCCGTTGTTCTCATAAATATGCTTTCCTCTCCTTATGGCCTCATGTTGGCCCTTGACCAAGTTTTGGGAGATCTTTGGTCAATTTTGACCTATTTTGGGACTTCAATAGCTTGTCGAAGCCGGAGTGCAATACGAAGCAGAGATTGTAGGATATCAGCCCCTTTTTGGGATTTGGGATTATGTAACAGGTATGGGATGTTGGCCCATGGGTTTAGCCATGTTTAGGCCTATTTTGTAAAGTATAAATAGATGTATAGGTAATGTAAGGAGGGGAATCTATGTGATGTTAGGATAATAAGCTAAGTGCTAGAGTTGGATCTGTGTGATCAACATTGTAAAGTGTTATGTGCATACTGTGTGAGACTTGCAGAGCTAAGAGCAAGTTATTGTAAGAGATTGTGGAAGGTTCTGTGCTTAGATCTACTAGGGGAAGGATGATCTAGAGAGCTGTACAGATCTCCTATCCTATGCGTAGTAAGGTTTTTGAGGATTTGTGCATATAGCCTATTGAAGAGGCTAATAAAGAAGAAGAAGAGTTGGTCGACGTAGCCCCAGGGTGGGGGTGAACCATGTATATGATGTGCTACTATGATTTGTGTGATGTCTTGATATGTTGATGTCTTTACTTGCTAAGTGCTTTGATATAGATAGATAGATCTGTTTATTCTTTGTGCTAATGATGTATATGGATGTTAGATATGACTTATATGAATGTGCTTAATGCTTGAACCGGCTAGATATGATTTGTTTCTTCATGCTAAGTGTTGCTAGATGCTAGATCTGGTTGATCACTACGTTGTATTGTGATTAAGGTTTACTGCACTATAAATAAGAAATGAATATTGATGAACTGTCACTAATAAGTGCTCTGTTAAGTGTTAGAATCATAGATTTGTGTCCTAGCTAAGGTTGCAGACAACTGAGTCCTACAACCACCCCTACCTCTACCTCGGGTGAGACTTCATCTACTTCACAGGTATTTTCGAAAGAGCTAGTAGTTAGGGTTTTGTTGGTGCGTTGTTGTAGTATTGAACCCTGGGTATGCCCCTATGCAAACAAATGGTTCTGTTTCTTGTACTGAAACTGTGATTTTTGGGAACTAAGGAAGAAGAATATTTGTGCAAAGATTTGACCTAGAATTGTGAGATCCTTGTACATAGATCTACTGCTCTAGTGCGCAGTACTCCACTTATTTTGACAAGCTCTTTGCTAAGGAAAAGAAGTCCGATCTGAAGAAAAGAGGTAAGATCTGAAAGATTTGTGCTCTGAGAAAGGTAAAAGTGAGAATTTTTTATTAAAAGAGATAATATCTGCAAGCTCTGTGCTCTGATAAAGGTAGGAATATTGAAAAGTTCTAGATCTGAAAGCTTTGTGCTATGTAGAAGTAAGATAAGTGGAATTTTTTTATTTCTAAAGTATGGATCTAGGTATGTTTGATAGATTCTGTCCTAGCTTGAAAACTAGGGTGATAATAGATTAATTAAGGTTTGATATGCATGGATATGATAAGAATAGTGAAAGATATGTTATACCTATGCAAAGAAAGACTGTTTGGACTAACAAGTGGATGAAGGATCCTAGAAAGAAATGTTTGTAGGTTATCTACCATGATTCTAGCGTGCAATACATGAAAGGCTGGGGATCATTTAAAAGAAAGAGAGGATTAACCCTCTGTTACAGTTCTAGAAGACCGAGACATCTTGCTAAGGAATGCCCTGGAAGAAGACCTAGTTGTCTTTGTTTCAAATCTATGGACCATGAAGTGTTGGATTTCCCTAGAATGATTGCTAGGCTTAAATAAATGAACATAAGACAAGAAAACCCTAAGGTAGATCCAAAAACTATGATTATGGAAGAACCCCAAAAAGAATGACAGAAAGTATTTCTACAGATAAAAGAAACCCTGAATGATCACCGACATGTTCGATTATCAAAGATCTTCAAAGAAAAAGAATGCCTTGAAGCAAGAATATGAGAATTTGACATTGACTGTGTTCTAGATGAAGAAACACAGGTGAATATCATGACAGAAAGAACTTGGGAAGCTATAGGAAGGTCTGTTATGATTCCTTCATTAGGAGGAATAGGACTATTCAAAGGAAATCTGATAAACCTATGTGGAAATCTCACCCAGATACCTATGAATACCAATGGGACTTTGACAGAGGATGATTTTGAGATTATTAAATTTACTGAGAACAATGCCCCATTTACCATATTACTAGGAAAACCTGAGATTGAAAGAGATCAGACCAGAAGGGAAGAAGAAGAATAAGTTTTAGAGCAGAAGAAGCAAGTGTTAAAATATTTCATGACTAGAAGGATCACACACTTAATTGAAGAACAAAAGAAGAAAGCCAAGATATTTGACACCAGAGACCCAAATATCGAAGTTTCAAGAACACTAGATGACCCACATAAGATTGAAGTACTTATTCCAGATAAAGAAGAAGTGTCACCCTCAAATCTTAGGGAATAATCTCAACAACGCGAAGTAACTATGCTAAAAGAAGATAAGAATCATAATGGAAAAAGGTATACCAAGACGAAGCTCACTGGAAAGAAAGCTAGAAAACTAAGTAAGAAGAGAGTGAATATCGACAAGTTACAGAAGGTTCCAGAGGGAACTTCGCAGAAGGAAAATTTGCAAAATTGGAACTTCGTCGGGATAATAGAGAAGCGTCAAATGGCACTTCTCCTTGGCGAAGAAATATAACCGTTGGGAATAATATAACCATTCGGTTGACCCCCCGAATGGGTAGGAAGGAAATTATGGTTCACCACTAGACCGTTGGACCATGGTATAATGGAAATAATAGAGTTAATGAAGGATTCTTGACCATTGCAAGTGATCTGTTGCCAAGTTTTCTATTTATCCCTTCATTCCATGCACCGAGAACACTTTTTCTAATCGTGAATTTGAGCTCGCAGACTTGTTGATTCCACACAATGATCATTGCATTATTTCCTTCTATCCTATTGCAGTGTCTAAGTTACTTCTCAAACCTGAAGATTTCCAACCCTGAGCATGTATGTCAGACAAGTTCAACATTGTAGAGAGAGTTTTCGAAGAAGTTCTAATCGAACTCATGAATGAAAGAGTCATGTCGATGTCTACAGGTGTACAAGCTTCATTGACAAGAGGAATGCAAGCCTCTTCATCGACTGCTCGCATATCAGGGCCATCCTGACCGTTAGTAGAGAAGAGAAGCAAGAATAAATATGACCTAGCAAATGCGAAGTTGATTCCATCCATACTACCTGATTACATCCCACCTCTGGCTGTCACGATGAATCGTGATAGTGTGCCAATAGATTTCGAGTACACTATTGTCATTACGTACCTCTCGAAGGGGATACATGCAGTTCGAATAGAGAAGGAAAAGATTATAGTGTTGTAGTTCAGCGACTTCAACCTCGTAGATCGAAATATCTATGGTATGCTCACCCCATACAAGTACCTAACCATAACTAAAGGGAAGAACTAGAAGATCATCCCTCAGTTGTGGACGTTGAAACTTGCACAGTCCACCCTGTTGAATGTTATGAAGATACCACACTTCAAACAACACTAGAAATTCAATGCATGTGTCAAGATGCTACTGTCATGTTACCATGGTGATTACTTGTGGCTAGACCACCACATTACATTTGACCCAAAACTTATCCATAGGATCACAAGCCTGAGTATGCAAGGACCCAAACTGCAGGACTTTTATCCAGGAAAATCTGCAGATCACACACCAGCACAAAAGATCAAGGACACATATGGAAACGTTGATAAGGGAAAAAGAGGCTATAAGGTAGCTTCCATTGAGAGTGGAACAGTGCACTTTACATGTCAACTAATATATGGAAAGTTAGTAAGGAAGAATCGACCTACGTTGACCTCACAGGGAAGTGTGCGGAAGGCTTACAGATGAACTGGGTGAAGTACCTATTTAACCAGTTGGAACTAGAATGTCGAGAAGCACAGGATCAGGGTTATGATTGTCATTTCAGATGGCTTATGGTCCTCATAGCATTTGTTTCCTGGGATATGCCAGAAGGAGCGAGCTTCCCCGACATAGATCCATTTGAAACGTTTTCCGTGAAGTTTTCTACCCTATGGTATTCAACTGATATGAACAAATAGTGGAAATCGAATGATGTGTTTCATACATACTACCTCCAGCTGAAGAGAGCCATTGAAGCTGAGCCTTGCATCTGAACACATTACAAAAGTTCCGACCATTGATGAAGTTCAACACAGATCAACACTTCATCTACATTACAACACGAGCAAATGAACACCAAGACCATATCCAGTCATATTATAAGATTACAAAAGAAAACCTTGAGGAGATCACCAAGGAATGGTTCGTTGATATCCTTATCCCTACCAAAACTACAGAGATATTTGATATTGAAATCCCATAAGACACTCATAGAGAACAAAATACATTCGGAACCAATAGACAGAAGAAGAGTAAGGAGGTCCAAAACTTAATAAGCACCTTGGGAAAGACTCCTTCAGTTTCACCTGACCAAGGGGGTGGTGACGAAGTAGAAGATAAAGAGAGACCAAGCGAAGTAAAACTACCCAGAGATGAGGTTGACCCTTTGAAGAAGAGGAAGATTTCCCCCTCAAAACCTTCTTCCCAGAAGAAATTGAAAGCCACCATGACCAAGATGCAAACTATCCTCACCATTTATGATTTTGACTTCATCATAGCCGTGATGAATGATGCTTCACGAGAGATAGTAGAGAAAAAAGGAGTGAAGAACAAAGAAATGTATGATAGGATTGAAGTCGAACTCTGAGGGGTACAACAAGCCCTTCATTCTAGCTGCATAGTCTCCACTGCACCTTTTCCATCGAGAGAACCAAAGTTGGGAGATGAGCCAACACAACTCTACCGACTAGCTGAGACAGTCGAAGATCGCCTTCGATGAGCACAAGAAGAAAAAGAACACGCCACCCAGGATTTGGCACAAGTACAAGGAGTACTTTTAGAGCAGGGTCGAGCTACATAGTAGAAAAATATTTCTCTCCAAGAAAATTGCGATGAAGAAAAAGAACAAATACAACAAGGAAAAGACCAGTTTCTCGTAGAGAAAATCTAAGTAAAAGAAGCGGTCAATAGAGCACTTCGCTCAGTGAAAATTGTAGAAATAAAGGCAAAATACCGAGCCACTCAGCAAGTAGAGTAGCTCACATAAGTTATCCATCATCTACAACAACACATCATAGACTTAGAGCTCCACGCAGTACTCGAGACCCCATAGGATGTAAGGGATCAAAGAGAAGCAACTGCTCGAAGTGTAGTTGAGAGAATAAAATCCCATTATATGGAATGTAAGAACCTTACTAATCGCAGTGACTAGACCTATGAACAACTCATTGAGAATCTAGAGCTGAAGACACTAGATTCACAACTCCAAGAGGTGAAGTATCAAGCCAAAAAGATACAAGCGCAGCTGAAGCCCCTGTCAGCTATGGAAAGAGTTAAGTGCTCCCAAGAGAAACACACTTCCCAACAATAGATCCACACTATCCAGAGAAGAGTTATGGAGGTAACTTAGAGGCTCCCACCTATACAAGATAAGGATTACCAATTGTTCATAGAGTTTGAAGGCTGAGGAATAGAACTAGAGCAGGTTGTCACTGCAACTGAACAACGCTTGAAGGGACCTGTCAATGACACAGTCATCTAAGAGTTCGTTGAATAGGAGGGAAGGGAACAAAAAAAAGTCGAAGAAGCTCGAGCTACACTCGAGGCTTTCAAAGAAGAACTATCTAGACCATAGTGACTTAGGACGAGTCATAGGTGAGTGTTGGGGGCGTGTTGGCCCTTGACCAAGTTTTCGGAGATCCTTGGTCAATTTTGACCTATTTTGGGACTTTCATAGCCTGTCGAAGGTGGAGTGCAAGACGAACCAGAGATTGCGGGATCTCCACCCCTTTTGGGGTCCTTTTTGGGATTTGGGATTATGTAATGAGTATGGGATGTTGGCCCATGGGTTTACCCATGTTTAGGCCTATTTTGAAAAGTATAAATAGATGTCTAGGCAATGTAAGGAGGGGAATGTATGTGATGTTAGGCTAATAAGCTAAGTGCTAGAGTTGGATCTGTGTGATCAATATTGTAAAGTGATATGTGCATATTGTGTGAGACTTGTAGAGCTAAGAGAAATTCATTGTAAGAGGATGTGGAAGGTTGTGTGCTTATATCTACTCGGGGAAGGAGGATCTAGTGAGATGCATAGATCTCCTGTCCTATGCAAAGTAAGGTTTTTGAGGATTTGTTCATGTAACCTATTGAAGAGGCTAATAAAGAAGATTAAGAGTTTGTGGACATAGCCCCAGGGTGGGGGTGAACCATGTATATGATGTGTTGCTATGCTTTGTGCGATGCCTTGATATGTTGATGTCTTTACTTGCTAAGTGCTTTGATATAGATAGATAGATCTATTTATGCTTTGTGCTAATGATGTATATGGATGTTAGACTTGACTTATATGAATGTGATTAGTTCTTAAACCTACTAGATCTAATCTGTTTCATCATGCTAAGTGTTGCTAGAGGCCAGATCTGGTTGACCACTGCATTGTACTGTGATTAGGGTTTACTGCGTTGTAACTAAGAACTGAATATTGATGAACGATCACTACTAAGTTCTCTGTTAAGTGTTAGAATCACATATCTATGTCCCAGCTAAGGTTGCAGACATCTGAGTCCTACAACCACCCCTGCCTCTAACTTGGGTGAGACTTCATTTGCTTCATAGGTGTTGCCGAAAGGGCCAGTAGTTAGGGTTTTGTTGGTGCACTGTTGTAGCATTGAACCCTGGGTCTACCCCTGTGCCAACACCTCCTCCAAATTCCAGGGGTTATCATATTTTATATTTTCATTGTAGAAGGAGGGTAATCGACATAGAAATATTTGGATTTTGGCCTTCTCATTCTTTATGAAGTCTACATACTTTAAAAATTCAAAGAACCTATTCTCATATTCATCCTTTTTAGTTCTTCCCAACTTGAGTTCAAATAACTCCATCATCTTACTTTCATAGTAATTCTTGGACAAATATTTCTCTTAGAAGGATTCTTTGAACTTCCTTCGTGAAACCCTTTTCTCATCAAGCTTCTTATCTTTCTTAAGCTAATCGTAGCACATGGATAACTTTCCTTGCAAGTGGTGGGTTGAAATTATGGCTTCTACCCTTGAGGGTTAATCATGCAATTGGAAATATTTATTCATTTCTAACATCTCGGCCTTGAACTCTTCTTCCTTATTTGACTCATCACCGAAATTTGGTGTCTTGATTTTCCTGAGTTCACCTTGCAATATGTATACCTCAAGCCATTTCTATACCTCATGATAGGAGACACACCTAGGATGTTATGTAGCTATGAACTTGCATGAGATCTCCTAGTGGATTCCTCTAGGGAATGATGGCACCTTCTCATACTTGTTGATTGTTTTTCATTCCTATGATCATCCCTTCTACTATGGGATCTATATATTGTCACTTGTCTAGCACTAGATGCTTGATTTGTGCAAGAGTCTTTATTGTTTTTCCTCTATAGCATGTTTGGAATTTGTAGTATTTCCTCTCGAGCCTTCATAATCTTATCATTATCTTCCCTATATATCTTCACTTCTCTCTGCAAACATCTCATAGTTATAGGCTCATGCCTTCCTCTTCTTCCATTAGAATATGTCTCATCATTTCTCATGCTGACATGTACACCTATAACCTCCTCCTCATGGCAATAATATATCTAGGAATATTCCATAACTCTGCTCCTCATATAAGAGCCAAAACAAATTTCATGTGCCTCTAATTCTTCAAGAAATGTGCATGTAGTAATTATTGATAGCACATGCATACTATAAAACATTTCATTAATTAGATTACAGGTTATTATTTATCTCAATTTATGAAGAATACAATGCACTAAGTCAAAATATGATTCTTTAGAAACATAACTATTTCAAATGTCTCTCCAATGGCTATACTCATTCCTCAATCTGAGTTCTGAGCGAAACATTACAACCTTCTCAAGTTGTGATTTCCACTCACTGCTATGTTTTTACTACTATAAAATTTACTTTATTACTTTCTAAGAAAATTTTAGTGCCTAATTCAAAATTATGGGTTGATAGATGATGCTTATTATCCTCAAGTACTTTCCATTTACTATTTGTTTCCTCAAATTTGAGCTCAGAGATGAATGTTATGACCGGTGGAAGTTTACACTATTTCTCATTTTTAGCCTTGTATGTTACATGTGCATTATTTCTCTTCATGTACAATTTTATCTACCCATATTCCAAATATGGTTCCATGGCTATCTTCTATGGTCCATAATATTTCCATATACTTCTCATATGCCCCAAATGAACTTCCGAGAAAAGAGTTATACTATCTAGAAGTAAATTGGGGTCGAAAATATACCCTGCATTATTTCAGTTGTAACTTTCTCATACAAGCTCTGCTTTGCGTCTAAAATAATTCGTTGGAAATCTCTATCTGTTTTTTTTTTCTAAATTGTAGAGATTATGTGCATCAAGGGTATACACAATTATTTTAAATTTTTACTACCTAAAATTGTTGTTTAGGCCCTCAAAATTTCTCTGCTAGTTGAAGACCTTTGAAAACTGGAAAAAATTCGTAGAAAAAAATCAACTTTTTTTACTGTGGTAACAATATTTAAATTTGCATTGTTGATCTCAAAAGTGGGACTAATTGTAGTTGTTGATCAACTAAACCTTATCCAGGTCCACAGATGAAAGTCCATTGTCAATCACCCAAATCATAAAGTGATCTGGATTGTTGATTCAACCTCCATCAACACTTTCTCTTGGACATATGAAACTCTGCCAATTTTACTAACCCAACAATTACTCGTCGACAATTTATCTTGGTTTAACTGAAAACTCCACCCCTCTCACCAAATCGACCATCATCTATTAACGATTTCTCTTGGCAACTAAACTTGTCCATGTTAGAAAAACAGGATCGTGGAGAAATAAAATAAAACAAATGCAGAAACAAAACACAGAAGACACACAATACAAGAGAGACACAGATTTACGTGGTTCACCTAGTTTGGGCTACGTCCATCAGAGAAATTGTCAGGTCCTTCCTTTATTATTATCCAGCAAATCAAGGGATACAACCTACAACAAAACCCACTGTAACTTCCTCTTCTTTCTCTCACAGTCTCCTCTCTCAGAATACAATATTCACCATCATACATAGCCGCAATACATTTCCCTCATAAAAGAGGGTTTCCTTCTACGAAAAAAAACCCTAACATAATCTCTACCGTTATATCTGCGACCTTATAATGAACGGTCCATATTTACAATGAAATTACAATATACTTTTACAAGGCAATTTTTGCTTCGAGGGATTTGCCCCCTAACCCCCGTTGGGGGCCCACTTGCCCCCAAACCCCCCAGCTGGGGGGATAGCCCCCCTGGACCCCGCAGAGGGGGTACCCCCCCTCTGCACTCCCCCGCGTGGAAGAATGTACATACTTCTGGGGTGTAAATACTTTATGGGGTATAAACACGATTGAAAACAAGTACCTCTAAATCAGGAAGATAATCAGGCTCCACAACCAACAATCCACAAATTTCCCCCAACTATGATCATCAAAGATCAAACGTTTCTTGTATGATGTGGAAACTAGGCTGGCATGGCATGACACATGGATGCTGACATAAAAAACGGGCGTATGTGGCATGAAACTTGGATTTTGACTTGGCATGACATGTGGATGTTGATGTGGCATGACACATCATCACCCTATTTCCATTCATCAGTGATTAACAAATTTTCTTGGATGACCCAAACACGTCACCAATTTCACCAACCGAAGCATCGACGATTGGTGATTTCCTTTGGTCGAACCAAACACTTCTCCAAACTTGTTGATTTTACCATTGACAATTTTCATTGGTTGATGAAACAATTCATCAAACTTGTCGATCTGACCATCGACCATCAACGATTTCTCTTGAAAAACTAATATTTCCCACGAATTTTGCCGAAATCTGATACTTAGAACTTTTTCACTAAAATTAGTATGAATTTGGGAAATTGATCTTCTCTATTTTTTCAACCTCCAAAAATGAATCTTAACCATCGATTCTCTAACTTCACCAAAAGCAAAAATAAATCCTTTTCGTCTATCTTCTCACTTCATAGTCACCATGATAAGGAATTCTACTTCCCAATTTAGTTTTTAACCCTGCTACTTATAGATCGATTCTATTGTTCATGTCTTTGATGGTTTTGAAGGTAAATTAAGTTGAATTTTTTTCTCATAAATATGGGGATTTCACTCGAGTTTCATAATTTTCACCCAAATTCGTCATAGAAAAAAATATGTAAGTTTTTTTTTACCACATTTTCATTGGTTTTTAGCCCATACAGGTTCAATGTTGAACGAAAAGATTTAATACCAATCTATAATGTCCCCCAACTTAATTGAGGAACATTACTAGAAGAATGTACATAAGAATAAAAAAATCATGCTAAATAAATTCCAGTAGCTTATCAACTACTTAGTCATACATACTTAACCGTTATCTAAATGCATCTACACCATTATAACATAACCCATGAATGCAACTAACAACTCATTACAACAACATATAAAGTAGCCTCATACACATAGTTCATGCACAACAATTAAAACTCATAATAAAAGGAACAAAATGAATAAAACACTTATCTTTTTAAAATAGTTTTGCAACCAGATGCTTGGGACATATGTTCCACCCAATTATAGAATTTTTTCTCCAAATATTAATAGAAATTAACCCTCAAGCTAGCGATAGGAATACCCAAAAGAGGGTGGTCTCTCATGTCCACTCATAGCTCAAAAGATCCCACAACCCACTAGCATTCTCCTACAACTATCTTGATTTTCCACTATCTCTCTTCCTCTCGACTTTCCCAATCCAAAGAATGTAACCCTTCACTCCTCTCAGTCCATTGGGAATCCAATTCTTTTATTAGGGTATCTTTGGCACAAGTAACCAATAATGTCACTCTTGGAAAACTCAAGGGATCTCACTGTTAGGAAAACTACCAAGAAAACAACAACAATCACTTTTTGATATAGTGCAACTGACAAAGGAGTTCACTCTTCAGGTCTGGAAACCTATCTCTTATTTTCTCTACTCCAAATATGATCCAAAATTCTCTCTGCATTGTTTCTACATATCTCATTCACTTCTTCCATATTCTCTACTTGTTGTTCATGCACAAACATGATTATTTAAAACTGCTCTCCCTACCCATACAAATTTCCTCCTTTTTTCTTGTTTTCTTCACTTAAACTCTTCCCTAATATGATTATACTTTATCCCCATGCTCCCAATAACTATGGGATGTGATTCCACACACCCATTCTCTTACATGCATTCAATCATTGGCTTTGGGAACACTCAATATCAAAATAGAAGGTTCACTCAAAACATTAAAATTAGAAAAAAATATTTAGGAATTAGACTTATGAATAAAACACCCATTTTCTAGACCCCTCCTCTCATGTGGATCAATCAACCACCATATCTATCCACGTCCCCTTAGCATCTGACACCACATTTTATTTATTAAAATTCAGAAATACAATTCACATATATATTGCTCGGCCACAACCATACATTATGTCCACATTAAGCATTAATTAAACTAGGGATTATAGTGGGGAAATTACAAGTAGGGACACTCAAGGAGAGAGTGTTATGTCAAATATTATTAATATGATGATCAAAGACCACAAATGAATATTTCTAAGGTCTATTGGACATCTAATTCCAACATCAACCATAAAGGATAAATGATCCAAGAAGCTTATGTCTTGATAAATAAGGAGAGAATGCATACAATATATTTATTGTAATTGGAGCTCTTAGGTATTTGATATGAATATTATATGTTACACGACAATATTTGGAAAAGGTATGGAATACACCTACATAAAGAAAATATTTATGAGGATCATGACCAGTGCAATTAGTTATTGTGTACATCCAAGCAACCATGAAAAGAATAAGAGGCACGGTGCAAGCTAGCATGTGAAGAATGACATTAATATACATAATAAGGTAAGGAAAGTCTCTTTAACTTCTAATATATAGACAACATGCTATGTAATGATAGCTGTGAAGCATGTTGCAAAAACTTCATGAGGTGATGTGTTGATACTGAGAGGGGGGTGAATCAGTATCAAGTACAATTTAAAAACCTTTTTCAACTTATACTTAAACCATTCAATTATATCCAATTAGAAATGAACAATAGTATAAGA